>JAADXK010000267.1:0-31240 GCA_023337805.1 Globisporangium barbulae
CTGCGCTGTGTTTTTTGCGTTGTGTGCAAAGAGGCAAAGTGTGAGAGTAAGCTCGCGAAAACAAACTTGGATATGTAAAAAAACAGTTTAAAGAGGGTATTATTTTATGGCGACCGCACTACTCGGAGAGATGACTGTATATTGCACCAGGAGGGGATCGAACCCTCGACCGTCTGCATGAAATGCAGGGCTCTAACCAACTGAGCTACAGGAGCGTGTAAAACACGGCAATCACAACAACGTATTACTATAGGGTATAATGGAGGTATTTTTTCAATCAAAATGTAACTTACGGTTGGTTAGTGTATTTTACGACGTATTTTTTGAGAGGAGCAGAATTTTTATTTACAGATGAAAGAGGGGCATCTTTTATTACCCCTAATTTTTTTCGTACCCCACAACTTCATCAATACAGCAATGTTTTCTATCCAGATGGGACTCAAATAACGCTAAGATACCCAGTTTCATAAATTCTCAATATTTTTCCGCTAAATCGTCATAAAGTTCAAAATTTCAAAAAATACCATAGTCGCTATTAACTGAGATAGACTAGTAAGAAATTCGCAATTTAGACTATATTCCTCACTGAAAAATAACAATACAATAAAGTGCCCGCCAAAAGTTTAGAAATTGCAGTTTTTATCAATTTTTAAAAAACTACTTTACCAGTGTGATTTGCCTCTATAAATTAAATATAAGTTTTTTAGTTTTGGCCTTCTCTTTTGAGTAAAATTGATTTGGACATATATTTGAAATCATGTTGCGCTAGCAGCGACACATATTGAACGGTCTGCTCTGTCGACCCTTTTTGCAGCCGTTCATTTTCCCAACGCCGTCGATAACCTTTCGCGTGCCAGCTTGCTTCGTTCACCTACACAGTAGCAAGCAAGCGATGGAGGCCAAGGTAAGCTTCCACGTGCGGCGGTTCCTGCGCGAGTGCGAGGAGAAGGGCATGAAGCCGTCGGAGGACACGGTCACGACGCATCTGCGCGACACCTACGTCGAGTACCAGCGCAAGCCGCAGGGCGCGCTCAAGCGCGTGGTCATCAAGGTGCTAAAGAAGGCCCAGGGCAGCTCCTCGGATGTCACGTACGTGTTTGTTGTCAGATTCATTATGCGCGTGCGCTCTCTGTTGTCGTGCTAACCATTGCTTTGTGTGCATGTATGTCTCTATCTGTCTATAGTACGAAGCGTGCGCGCTCCGAGTCGTCGGATGAGGATGAGCGCATGGCCGTGGAGTTCGAGAAGCAGGCGGCGCTCACGCCGTCGTCCAACTCGCTCAACAACTCGATCCGCCAGAACTACGAGAACAACGTCAAGCCGTCCACTCCATCCGCATCAGCTGAGGCGACGATCAATGGCGGCAGTAGCTCAGTGGGCGAGAAACCGGCGAAGAAGGCCAAGGTGCGTCCACGCAGCGAAGGCAAAGCCAAGAGCAGTCGAGGAGAACGTGCGGATGGTGAGACGCGCGCTTCAAACGACGGAGGCGAGACCGACGGCAGCGGATTCGTAGTCTCGCGCCCGAACACGCGCTACTCGGACTTTGGCGGCATCCAGGCGATCCTGCAGGAGGTGAAGGAGCTCATCGAGTACCCGCTGACGCACCCGGAAGTGTACGCGCACCTGGGCGTCGAGCCGCCTCGCGGCATCCTGCTGCATGGGCCACCGGGCACGGGCAAAACGATGCTCGCGAACGCCATCGCAGGCGAGTCGGGCGCGTGCTTCCTGCGCATCTCGGCGCCTGAGATCGTCTCGGGCATGTCAGGCGAGTCGGAGCAGAAGCTGCGAGAACTCTTCGAAGAGGCCGTGGCGAACGCGCCGTCGATCATCTTCATCGACGAGATCGACGCGATCACGCCCAAGCGCGAGACGTCGCAGCGCGGCATGGAGAAGCGCATCGTGGCGCAGCTGCTCACGTCCACAGACTCGCTCAACCTTGAGAACACGGGCGGCAAGCCCGTGCTCATCATCGGCGCAACGAACCGCCCCGACGCGCTCGACTCGGCGCTGCGTCGCGCCGGCCGCTTCGACCGCGAGATCTGCCTGGGCATCCCGGACGAGGACGCCCGCGAGCGCATACTGCAGGTGCTCTCGCAGAAGATGCGTCTCGATGGATCGTTTAACTTTCGCTCGATTGCGAAGAAGACACCGGGCTTCGTCGGAGCCGACCTCGTGTCGCTCACCAAGGAGGCCGCGGTCATCGCTGTCAACCGCATCTTCTCGACCATGCTCGCCAAGCCAGACGACGCTGTTGCTGCTGTGCCTCTGGCGATTGAGGCTGAGGCTGTTGTTGAGATCACCGCTGAGCCGCCTGTGGTGGGCATCAGCGAACAGGAGCAGGACAAGCAGAAGCAGGAGGACGCGATCGCCGCGGCCTCGGCTGCCGCCGACGGCATCCGCTCCAAGGTCACGCCCTTCACGCCGTCGCAGCTCGCGCCGCTGAGCATCACGATGGACGACTTCCTCGCCGCGGTCTCGAAAGTGCAGCCGAGCTCCAAGCGCGAGGGCTTCGCGACGATCCCGGACGTCACGTGGGCTGACATTGGCGCCTTGGCCTCGGTGCGCGACGAGCTCGTGCTCTCGATCCTGCACCCAATCCAGAACCCGGAGCGCTTCGAGGCCCTGGGGCTTAAGATGCCGGCGGGCGTGCTGCTCTACGGCCCTCCGGGATGCGGCAAGACGCTGCTGGCCAAGGCCATCGCGAGCGAGAGTGGCGCCAATTTCATCAGTATCAAAGGTCCCGAGCTGCTCGACAAGTACGTGGGCGAGTCGGAGCGCGCCGTGCGCCAGGTCTTCCAGCGCGCGCGCGCCTCGTCACCCTGCGTCGTGTTCTTTGACGAGCTCGACGCGCTGGCGCCGCGCCGTTCCGGTGGCGCTGGCTCGGAAGGTGGCAACGGCGTGAGCGAGCGTGTCGTGAACCAGCTGCTGACCGAGATGGACGGGCTCGACTCGCGCCGCAACGTGTTCGTCATCGCGGCCACGAACCGTCCGGACATCATCGACCCTGCGATGCTGCGTCCAGGCCGCCTGGACAAGCTGCTGTACGTGAGTCTACCCGTGGCCAGCGACCGCCTGTCGATCCTCAAGACGCTCACGAAGAAGTCGCGCATCGACCCACAGGTGTCGCTCTCGGACGTAGCCCACGACCCGCGCTGCGAAGGTTTCAGTGGCGCGGACCTCAGTGCGCTCGTGCGAGAGGCGGGCATCGCGGCGCTACGCGAGACGGACCTGGCAACGGCCACTGAGCTGTCGATCCAGAAGCGCCACTTCGACCGCGCCTTCGAGACCGTCTTCCCGTCCGTCTCGCGTGCCGACCAGCGCATGTTCGACAAGATGAAGAAGAACTTACGCAAGACGCGGTCGTCTATGACCGCCGCCGCTGCCAAGGAGCAGGTGGACGCCGCTGCTGATGCTGAGGCGGAGACTGCTGGTGATGAGCCCAAGGCTGCGAGTGACGGCAACGCCATGGAGGTGGCGTAAGCAGGGCAAGAAAGGTAGATTGCGAGACGTACGTACCTGAGCATGATGGGCTCGTTTAGATTTGCTTGAGTGTGTTTTAGTTTAACGAAGGGGTGACCTATAGAATTTGGATCGCATTGTTGAAAATGGTTGCACCAATTTCCATCCAAAGCCACTTCTCCTGGTAAACAACAGACGACAGACACCGCGGAGAACACACAAGGCCTAGATGGCATTGAATGGCAGCACACATGCATGGTACGTACTCACGCGAGCGAATGTTCCCATGTTTAGCAACTCACACAAAGTGGCGCTTGATCTGCTTCTTCCAGGCCTTGTCGAAGAACATGGCGCCGTTCAGAAGCACCACGAGATGGTCGTCCAGATAGAAGAACTCGGCGTCGGACGACATGGAGCTCGTGGTCGTGACCATGGCTTTCCAGGGAATCGCCTCGTACTCAGCAAGGTCCACGCGCTCAACGTGTTCTTCACCTTCCTGGTTCAGTGCGGCCACATCGCCAGCGTGCTCTCTCAGCAGACTCTCAAGCGTAACGTGGTCGAGCTTCTCGTACGTGAGCGACCTCGTGATCGTCACGCGCGGGTGCGTGCAGTTGAGGTCGATCACGTACCGCTTCTCGCACGTCTCCTCCATCGTGATCCCCTGGTCGATGAGCAGACTCTTGCCCTCGTCCTCATTGACCCGAAGCTCCTGCTGCTGCGGATTCGACGCGTCCACTTCTGACAACAGGATCGAGAGCTTCCGCTCCAGCGCCACCGGCTCTCGCAGCGTGATCGACCGTGTCGACGCCCCCTTGTCGAGCGGATACGTCTCGACTGGACATGATGGTCGAGGGAGCGAGGCGTCGTGACTGAGTACTGGTAGGCGCACGACGTTTTGGTCAATGTCCTGAGACGAGAACGTGACAGTGAGCTGCGTTGGTTCGGGCGAGGGCCAAAGCAGCGGCCAGTAGTGCGGCGTCACAGCCAGCAGCACTCGGTGACCCACCGGGACGTTGTATGCGCAGTAGTTGAGCTTCCATGACACGCTGACAGCTTCGCCCACGGGCATTTGCTTCACGACAGAAGGACTGTGGCCGTCGCGGTGGCTCAGGTTCAGCACGCCCCTCGAGATGAGCGTCGATTTGCCTGACGGCGCCACGTCGCACAGCCGAGCGGCAACCAAAGCCTGTGGGTGACTGGACTTAACCGTGAGACGTACTTCTGGGTACCCAATGATCTCAATGTTTTCACTTAGCGGTGCACTGCTCCAGGTCGTCGCCAAGGCGTCGTCACTCGCCTGGTTGCCTGGCATGTCGGGTCCGCCGAACGAGAGCCACTCGCCGCTCCAGGCGCCCTGCAGACTCTGGGTCTGAATCACACGCTCGCTGCTGATAGTACAACCAGCTGCTTCATCGCTATTACCAAACAGTAGGTGTCCCTGAGAGCCGCAGTGCAGCGTGACAAAGCGCTGGTGCACGTCACGTCCTGCGTCCTGCACGCCGATCCACTTGCCCGGGTACTCGGCGATCTGCGGCGAAAGCCCCTGCTGGCCGTCTTCAAACGCGTCTTTGACGTAGAGCTGCAGGTCGGGAAAGTCTATGCAGCCGTTCTCTTCGCCGTTCAGAGCAAATTCCCACCACTGCCTGCACATCTCGAGAAAGCCGATCTGCGGCCCCGGAGTCGCGACGTTCGGCCAGTCGTGGCTCCACGGACCGATCACGCCCTTGCGCACGCAGTTGATCATCCCCGCCATCATGCGCTGCACACCGTTGTGGTACCCGTCCGCCCAGCCACCGATCACGAGCACGGGGCACGTGACGGATTCGTACGACTCGGAGATTGAGCCGTGCTCCCAGAACGCGTCTCTGCTCTGATGCGCGAGCCAGTCGTGAAGCCACGGGTGGTGGTGCTCGAGCCGGTCCTTCCAGAACGCCTGCCATTGGGCCTCGTCGCCAACCGCCTCGGGCGCTGGTGGCCGCGCGTTCCACGCGAACATGACGGACGCCCAGCTGAGCGCCTCGGAGCCCATGACGGCGCCGCCCATGTAGTGCACGTCGTCGGCGTACCGGTCGTCGATGGAATACAGTGACACGACGCCCTTGAGCGCTGGCGGCGCCATGGAGGCGAGTTGCAGCCCGTTGAAGCCGCCCCAGCTCTTGCCAAAGACGCCCACGCTACCCGTGCACCAGGGCTGCTGCGCGAGCCACGCGATGACGCGCGCGCCATCCTCGAGCTCCTCGTGCGTGTACTCGCCCGTGTCGTAGCCGCTCGAGTTGCCGCTACCGCGCATGTCCACGCGCGTGACCGCGATGCCGCGCTGCGCCAGCCACGTGTGGTTGCGCTCATCGCGCGGCGCTGTCCAGTCGCCTTTGCGGTACGGGAGGTACTCGAGCACGACGGAGAACTGCTGCCGCGCGCTTGAGGTGCTGAGCGGCTGCGGCAGCCAGAGCTTGGCCGACAGGCGGATGACCGAGTCGATTTGGATCCACACGTTGTCTTGGATCTGCACCGCGTGCAGTGGAGAGGGTGGCGGTGGCGTCGCCATTGCGTCAGGGCTCTTCTGCAGGAACGACCAAGCTGTGCGTATTCTGAGAATAGTGCAATGCAGGGCAAGTCAATGAAAATCATCCTCTGATCTTGAATATATTTTTTTATTCCTTTGCTAAATACAAGCTGTTGATTATCATGATTCAATACAGAACATGCTAATGTATGCAAATATTTTACACAATGTTTTCAAAATTAGAAAAAATGATCTCTGTGATCGATCATTCTTGTGTTAATCTGCAAAAACGAAAAAAGCAATACTGAGGGCACTCTAAAAAGAGCACCAGGGGGCATTCTGTGTCGTCGTCACTCACATTAGCTTCCAAGCAAGTCAACCGAATATCAGCATGGACCTCAAGCGCAAGGACGGCGGCGGCGGCGGCCTGGACCTCAAGCGTCTGGCCAAGTTCTACGCACCTGACCGCCCGCCACGCAAGCGCCTGCGCACGCTGCTCGAGTTCATCAAGTCGCCGCCGGGCAGTACGGGCGACTCGGGCGGCAACATCGCTGTGGCCGTACAGACGCTGCTCTCGGGCGCCGCGGGGGCTAACAACAAGGACGCCAGCGCGGCCGCGGCCGAGCACGTGAGCGCGCTCGCGGACTTCTGGACCGACCCGACGAACGGCGCCATGCTCTTCACGGTCCTCAACGACTGCGTCACAGAGCTCGAGACGCTCTACTCGCCACACGAGACGGCGTTCCGCAAGCTGCGCAAGAAGCCGCTCGAGGCCGAGGACTGGAACGAAGTGTTCGAGGGGCTCGAGGTGCTCATCCGCAACAACATCGTGCTCATCCACGAGGGCTGGAACAACAACGGCTTCACGGTGCTCTTCACCAAGCTGCTCAAGCGCGACAACCACGCACTCATCAAGAAGTACGCCTTCCGCTGTCTCGCGCTCTACACGGACGCCACGCGGAATTTACAGCAGTTGGCCACCATCTCCACAACGCCTCTATCTGCGAATGGTACTGGCGCGCATGGTGGCCTCGCGTCCGTCATGCTCATGTCCGAGGCCGCCGACACAGACGGTTCTAGCGATGACAACCCGCGCGGCACGGCCGTGCTGCCGACCGGTCCGCGCCAGAAAGGCATGCACCTGGAGCTTTTGCGCGAAAGCGTGGACTTTTCGCCCTACGGCGGCGGGAGCATCATGCTGCCGGACAAGTTCCTGAACGAGGGCGTGCACGTGGAGGGCTGGATGCGGCCCATGCCCACGCAGGCCGAGGAGCCCGTGGACATGCTCAAGTTCGTCATGGACCTGAGTCTCGAGCGCGAGGACCCGAAGATCGTAAGTAACCCGCGCGTGAACCACGAAGCTCGAGGCGACCGGTTCGTCTTCTGGTGCGAGCTCATCATGAAGTTCTACATGCCGCTGTTGTATCCAAAGATCTGCGTGAAGCACAAGCTCAAAGACGAGCGCGACAGCTTCGGCTTCTTCCACCACTGCCCCGGGAGCTTCCAGCGTGTCGTGGCTCGCTGGATCTACAAGCTGCGGTCGAAAGAAGAGTTCATGGACGTGCTCTGGTCGCGGCGCGAGTTCTCCGAGGTCGTGATGGAGACGATCCGCCAGCGGTTCGCGTACCGGGACATTGAGCTCGTGCTCGACGCGATCAAGTTCTACTCGGGCATCTGCAACGGCGCGCAGTACGCGCCCGAGGGTATGAAGGCACAGATGAACGAGTCGTCGCGCGCCATGATCTCCCACGTCTCACAGCTCTTCCACCCGTCCGTTGTCCTGGACGACACCAAGATGCTGCTGCACAGCATTGAGCTGCTCGAGCTCATTTCGCAACGCAAGCTCGACGAATACACGGCCACGTACCTGCGCAAGTTCGTGGTCTCGACAATCGACAACTGCGTCGTGCTGCGCGAGCCGAACAACCTGCCCGTGCTCTCCGCCATGATCTCCGTCGTGCTGCACGTGTGGATGCACGCGGCGATCAGTATGAAGGCCACGGGCGCGCAGGTCTGGTTCGAGCTCACGGTCGCCATGCGCCGCTGGCTCGTGAGCCCCAACGACGTCAAGAACGTCGGTGCCGAGCTCATCCACTGCTGGAAGCGCGAGCTGCGCTTCACGAGCTGCCTGCTCATGTACGTCATGGACCAGGGCCAGTCGATGCTCAAGGTGACGACCGAGGGCGCCGTCATCCTGCCGCACAGCGTTGCAGGAGTCGCTGGTAATGGCAGTGGCAATCTGGGCAAGCTGCTCAAGGAACCGGGTGTGAAGCAGGGCTACATCCACTCGTCCGCGACCTTTCTCATGAACTCGGTGCACGACGTGAACGACGCGACGCTGCTGCTGGATCGCGTGCTGCACCTGATCCCGCCACCGACCGTCGCGGCGCTCGTGCCGTACCTGCACGTGAGCGTCTTTGAAGGCCTGTTGCAGCTCGTGGAGCTCTGGATCGACCTGGCGATTTGCTCGCAGCGGTCCTCGCCTACGGTACTCCATCAGATCAGTCCGTCGACGGTTATCGCGCTCTTTGGCGAGTGGTTCCTGCCGGCTTGCGAGCTCGAGAACCCGGACTACCTGAGCTCGCGCTGCCTAGCGATCATCATTCTGTGCAAACTCTGTTCGGTGCGGTGCGCGAACCCCGTGACGCGCAGCCATTTGACCGTGTTCGCGCGCGTCCTCTTCCACGGAGTTACATCGCTCTCGGGCGTGGTCGTGTCCACGGTACTCCAGCAGGCGTCGTCCATCTTCACGCTCAACCTCGAGGGCATGAACGTGCTCGTGCCGTCGTTCCTGCACGCGATCGACCAGATCATCATCCAGTCGATCTGGGACAACGTGAAGAACGTCAAGGCACCGGACTGGAAGAAGGAACTCACGGCGGCGCTGGACGTCGTCTTCTCGATCCTCGCGCTCCCGAAACGCTTCCCCGACCAGAACTTTGTCAGCTGGCAGCAAAAGTTCCAGCTATTGCAGACCTCGGGCGACCTCGCGGCCATGGGCAGCATCATGAGGGAGGTGCCCGACACGAACGACGACTTCCACGCGATCCTCGGCCGCGTGCTCGTACGCATCAGCGACCTGCCGTTCGCAGACTTTGTAGACATCAAGAAGCGCGCGCTCTGGGGTCTCTACTGCCTCGTGGTCATGAATCTAAAACCCGAGGTCGGCGTGGAACCGGTCGACCGCTCCCATTTGACCGATTGGATTGTACATCTGATCGATTTCTGTCAGGCGTCGGACTTTTCTATCTCCATGACGGCGCTGGGCATCCTGCAGGACCTCTCGGACTTCCACGAGGAGATCAACGCGCTCGAGTCGGCTCTGATCGCGCGCATCGTCATGACGCTCGCAGTCTTCGCGCAGCAGCAGGTCGAGGAGGCGTCCATCGAGGTCCAGTCGGCCATCGAGAGCCTTGGACCGGGGGCGCTCGACTCTGGTGACAAGATGTCGAACGCGGGTGCTCATCAGCGCATCTCGGGCAATGGGAACCTGGGCGCGCGACGTGGGAGCGACAACCGACCGAGTCGCATGGACGGCAACGGCAATGAGTCAAACGACCCGTTCAGCAAGCTCAAGAACAAACTCAAGCCTGCGGGCAGTGCGCCATTACAAGTTTCTGTACCCAGCACGCCCGTCCCAACTTCACCGGCGATCCAGTCCCCACTGAAGCAGAAGGAGCACGAGATCCCGGCGCTGCGACTGATTGTGCAGAAGACGAGCGCGATCTTCGAGTGCCTGCGGTTCTGGGTCATGCACCGCTCCGAGGTGCTGCAGGACGGCGACGTGCGCAAGCTGCTGTTCAGCGCCATCGAGGCCGCGCTCGTGGGTTCGCTGCCCGACGGCGAGTGGCAGAAGGAGGTCGAACGCGCGCGCAGCCAGGAGCGGCGCATGTCCATGCCGCTGCTCTTCCTGGGGCTGCAGATGCGCGCGTCGCTGTACAACGAGACGAGCCACTCGTGGCTCAAGTTCTTTGAGGAGACGGCCGTGGCCGCTGAGGGACTTTTGATGCATCTGCTGCACCACATCAACGGCTTCCCGTCGCCCGCGGGGGTGGACCAGATGGTCTCCAACTGCGCTGAACTCAGCAGTGAGAACGAAGATGCTGCGGGCGAGATTGGTGACACGTCACAGGAGAAGAACGCCTCAGCGCCGACAGGCTTCAGCTTCGTGTTCATGAACTCGATCGTGATTACGGTCGTGGGCAGCATCGACTCGCCCTGTGCGCGCTTCGTGGCGCGAGACATGACGGGGCTCTTCACCTGGGAGATCGCGCCAGCCATGTCCACGCAAAGCCCGTCAGCACTCCTACTCGGGGCTGCAACCGAAGATTCGACTGAGTCTAATGCCGCCACCAGCATAGTTCAGCAGCGCCATTCGTCTGCTGATAGGAACAATGGGCTGGTCTCACAGCAGGCGTTCAGGTTGCATGAGCCCGATGCGGCAGTGCGGATAGATTTCAAACAGCCGCTGGATGGTGAAAACGGTCTTAGCGGTCCTTGCCGCACGTGCGGTGGCGAGAAGCCTCGTCAGAAACCAGCGGAGCCAGCCTCTCAGTCCGATGTGAAGCTCGCGGTCACACAGGTTCCCTGGGCACGAGAGGAAGCGATCCTGGGCAACACGCTGTGTCCAGTCAAGAGCACGTACGTGTACCACGAAGACACGGCGACAGCCACACCTGGGTCTTCAGGCTCAACGCCAACAGCCACGGATGCCACGCCAGCACCTGGCG
This sequence comes from Globisporangium barbulae, assembly GCA_023337805.1. NCBI lineage: Eukaryota > Oomycota > Peronosporomycetes > Pythiales > Pythiaceae > Globisporangium > Globisporangium barbulae. The sequence continues at coordinate 10,693 of JAADXK010000267.1, forward strand.
CCCAACCACAGAACGGGAAGAAGAAGAGCGGCGGCTCGCGCTCCGGTGAGATGGAGAAGATGCCAAGCGCTGGCAACAAGGACGAGCGCGTCGAGCGCCTGGAGAAGATCGCGAGGCTGCATGAAGAGCGCAACAACGTGGGAGCGCATGCGCCTCCGCAGGCACCACCATCAGCTCTGAAGAAGTGCGAGTGCTCTTCATCTTCTTCGTCAAAGGATAAGAAGTCACGTGCGTTGTCCCGATCCAGCGACAGGCAAACGGTGTCCGTCATGGGACTCTTCGAGATGGATGAGAAGGAGCCGAACATCGGGAGTCTAGACAACGAGCGCTGCCTTCTCGACCTCGTGCTCGACAGCATCCCAATGGTATTCCGCGACGGCGTGGGCGACACGACGGATAAGACGTTGCTTGGCGGGCGCTACGCGATGCAGCGTTATAACCGCATGGACCTGAATGAGGCGACGAACCCGCTGGTTAAGGATTCCGCCGACATGCCCGGGTTCTCATTTCTCCAGCGCCTGATTCATGACGAAGAGTGCTACGCGCAGCTCAAGGCCTTCTTGACGAAAGAGGAGAGCGCTGAGGGCAAAGAGCTTGTGGACTTTTGCGACGCAGTGAAGCGCTACGAGCGCTCGACGATCCCAAGTGACCGCCTGGGCCAGGCGAGCGTGATTTACTGGGAGTTCTTCACGGCCGAAGGTGCCAAGAAACTCACGTTCCCGCCCAGCGTAGGCGCCGACGTGCAGTCCAAGCTCCAGGCAGCCCAGGTCGCGATCCGGAGCCAGGAGAACGAGGAAGAGCCACTCTCAGGCTCACTGTTCCAGAGCGCCATGGCGCACATCGAGTACAGTTTTGAGAACTCGGGGCTTTTGGACAAATACGTGGCGTCGCTGGACCAGGGCTCCGCATTGTCTTCGAATGGAAGCGCTTTAGCTTCAGCAGCGAATGGTGCTTCGGGGGTTAATGGGAAAGACGCCTCGAGCTCTAACGTCGGTGGGAACTCGATCCCGCCTCAGTTGGGGCTCTTTGACTCGTTCTCGATCATGGAGCTCAACGCGCGCATCTCGTATCTGGCGCTGAAGAACCGCAACGAAGACCTGCAGACCTCGTCGATCACGAAACCCCGATTCGCGACCAGCCCGGAGAGACTCGTCGAGTCTGTGGCTGCGGGACTCGGCACGAGTCGCGTTGGCTCTCTGGACATCTGCCGCCTCTTCCTCTCGCAGGCTGGGCTCCTGCCGTCCCCCAATGGCGACATGAAGGCCAAGTCATACCTGAAGCTGCTGGAGAATGGCGCCAAGCTCGAGCGGTCCCTAAAGCATTTGGACAAGAGCCCCGTGCGCGAGACCATGAAGATTGGCGTGATCTACGTGGGCCGGAACCAACAGACGCAGGCCGAGATCTTCAGGAACGAGCGCGGTAGCCGCGCCTACGAGAAATTCCTCAAGCAGCTCGGGTGGGAAGTGGACCTGGCAACGCATCGCGGCTTTGTTGGCGGCCTCGACCCGAACCCAAAGAGCCTCTCGAACGGTACATCCACGCTCTACTACGCCAACTCGCACAGCGAAGTGGTCTTCCACGTGGTCACCAAGATGCCCACGAAGCCCTCGGACCCGCAGCAGATCGACAAGAAGCGCCACGTGGGCAACGACTACGTGCACGTGGTCTGGAGCGACAACGTGAGCCACGAGTACGACCCGGGGACTATCACGAGCCACTTTAACGACGTGCAGGTGGTGATCTATCCACTGCGCAAAGCCCAGAAGGGGCTCTTCTACGTGCAGATCTACTCGAAGGAGAAGGTGCCGCTCTTCGGTCCGCTGCAGTCGGGCATGGTGGTGCACGAGCGCGACCTGGCACAGCTCGTGCGCCAGACGGCCATGAACGCCAATCGCGTCTGTCGGTCTCAGGTTCGTGCTGATACTGTTGATATTCTTGATACTTTAGCGTTGCTTGAGCGACTGACTCAGCTGACACTTTTGATACTTTTGCGCAGACGATGATCTACGTGCGGCCGTATCCGACACGTAAGAAGCTCGTGGACGAGATCGTGGAGCGCTACTCGGTCGAGTACAAGGAGAACCAGCTGCTGGCCCTACTCTTCGCCAACAGCGCGTCGCCCGCGGCCTCGAGCGGCCTCGCTGGAGCCACGCTGGCGAGTGCTGCGGGTTCTGGCAGCGGCTCGGCAGACTAGGAAGAGAGACGACGGGAAGACAAGAGTTGATAGAGAATTGCGTGTGAAAGAAGGCGTGAGTGAGCGAGTGAGTACGTACCATACATGTATAGCTGCTATGCAGTCCGTCCAGGCTTTGCTCGTGTTTTGTGTGTCTGTTGTTTGCCAGGAGAAGAGTTTTAACGGAAGTTGGTTCCAACCATTTTCAACAATGTCGCCGCAGTCATCAGGAAGGAGTACACGTTGAGCGCGTTGAAGTTGTTGGGCACGAAGCGATTCCCTGGAAAGCCATGGTCATGACCACTAGCTCCATATCATCCAACCCGAGTTCCTAAACCTGGACGACCATGTGCTGGTGTTTTTGAACGGCGCCGTGTTTTTCGACAAGTCCTGGAAGAAGCAGATCAAGCGCCACTTTGTCTGAGGAGTCTAGAGTGGTAATGTCAGACAAGTCAATCGGATATAATGCAAAAAAGCTTGTAAAATCCATCTCTTCACTAAACCAATTAATCCCCAGTGCTTCTATCACACTTAGAGAGCTCCCATCGCGCGTCCGGTCGGCCCGTGCTCGTACCGCTGAGGTCCTCGTTCTCCGAAGTTAGCAGCTCGACGTGGTGCGTCGAGTCGAACTGGTGCACTTCGTTGGCGCTCTCCATTGCGCGTGGGGACCGGCCGTCGTCTCCCGCCTCGTCGTTCGCGCGATCGCCACTGTCCCTTGCCGTCTCGACACCCGCAAGCCTCTTGAGGTGCTTGCGCGCGCCGTGGCGGCCCTGGTTGATGATGTGCTTGGCTTCCAGCGTGTCGAGCTTCTCCAGGTGCGCCAGCAGCTCCATGGTGGCGCGGTAGATGTAGCACGCGGGCACTTCCTCTTCCGCGATGCCAGTGTTAGCATTCAGGTTGCGCTTGTTGGCCTCTCGCTCCTTGTCCTCTTCATTGTTGCTGGCCACGATCGCATTCAGGCTGCGCAGCGCGTTGGTAGACCCACCAGAAGCCTTAGCGGCACTGTTTAGCGACAACGTGTGCAGCAGCGTGGATATGGCCGATGGCGTGGGCTCCGCCGTCGTCCACTCGAGCTTGTTCTTGGCGCGGTACTCAGGGAAGTCCAGCAGCAACTCCTCGTACGGATCGTGGTCCAGCCGATAGAGCTCTGAGGTCGTCAAAGCGATGCAAGTCTCGTGGCGCGGCACGCCGTACAACAGCGCCAGCTCACCGAAGAACTCACCCTTCTCCTTGGTCACCTCACACTTGTCGTGCTTGACCAGGATGCGGCCGTACGAGATGAAGTACATGCTGCGGTCCACGTCACCGCGGATCACGACCTCCTCGCTCTCGGAGCAGACCACGAACGTCAGTCGCACGAGTAACGCGCGCAGAAAGTGCATGTCGAGCGCGTGGAAAATCGACACTTTCCATGCAAACCGATGTAGCGTCGCGTACACGACGTCCTCTTGCAGCGTGCGCGAGATGTTGGCGATGGCATCGAGCTCCTCCTCCCCGCGCCGGCGCCGCCAGATGCTCGCGTAGTACTGCTTCACCTGCTTCTTGATACCCTTGGGCACCTCGTTGAGCACCAGGTAGTGCTGCAGCTCGGACAGGTTCTGCTCGAAGATAGCTTTGCGCTTCGAGTGGAACTGATACATCTCGCCGTGCGCACCCACCAGCGTGCCATAGATGTAAATGCTCCAGAGGATCACCGTGATCTCCACGAAGAGCTCGATGAGGTTCATGGACACGATGTCGCCGTAGAAGAGCGTCGTGATGGAGCCGATCGCGAAGTGCATGGAGCGGAAGTACTTGCGTGTCAGTGATACGTGCTCGAGATCCACAGCTCCCGAGTGCCCAGATGAAGCTTCAGGCTCAGAGATTGACACAAGCATCCCAGACGTCGAGAGCCACGAATACGAGTAGTCGTGGTACGCCTTCTCGCTCGTCGCGAACCAGAGGCACGCGATGAAGTGGCCCATCATCAGATACGACGCCAGCGAGCGCACGAAGAACAGCCTGGCTTCCTCGATGGGCACTTTCATGTCGTAGACGGCATACTGGATGAGGCTGTCAGAGAGCGGCTCGATGCGAGTCGCGTGGAGGATCTTGTTCAGCCGCAGGAAGCAGAGATGCTTCCACTTGTCAGGATACTCCATCGTCGAGAGCGAGAGTCCTATTCCAAACAACACAAAGTCTAGCGGGACGAGAGCGGCGAAGTCGTACCGAAATTCGGAATCAAAGACCACCGATTTCAGAAGCAAGAGCGCCGCCATGGGCTTCAGTTCTCCCTTTTCTCTTAGGAAAATGACCCGCGTGAAGTGACTGGACTGCTGCACTTTGCGCATCAAGTTTAGCAAGCACAATGCGTCGATGAAATACTCGATATCTGACCACGTCCGAAGTGCAGAGGCTGGAAGCTTGATCAAGTCGTCCACAAAGCAAACCTTGAAAGGCGCGACTACACCGAAGTACAGTGCGACCAGCAGCATCAGGAGATCCCACGCTTTGTCAACCTTCTTGACCAAGATCAGAAACTCTTCGGAATTGACATGGGCGTGGCTGTTGCTTTGGCCTGCTTGTCTTAGGATTCGCTGCCACCGCATCGAAGAGCGCCGGCGACTGGAGAATACCGAGGATGATCTTGGCATGAACGCGTGCACTTTTTGATTGGTCGCTGATGACATGGGGCGGGATTTGATGTTTTCGCGGGCAGATTTTGCACTCGTGGCTGATGCGCCAGAATGATACTCACCGCTTGCTGGATCGGTGTGTCTCCATCGGTGATAGCTGCGGTACAGACGAAAGAGCGTGGAAAACTTGGGATGCTTGCATCGCTGCAACATTTCGAAATCAATACCAACTGGTCCACGCAGCGTGCTCTCGATACCCGATGAAGCCCGACGCGTTATATTTCGGGATCTCTCTTCCTTGTGCTTCGCCCAGTTAAAGAAGTTGGTGTCGAACGATGGCAGAGACTGACACCGCGCCATTCTCGCCAACCGAGCATTCTTTTCGTGTCCGGCAGATTTAGCAAGCAAGAAGGTACTCAAGCTCATGCCGAACGCTTGAACGAATCGAAGCATTCGAGGGTGGGCAGGCAAGACCACGGTAGATCCACCCGTCTCCTCTTTGATCTGTAAGGATGCGACGGAAGGTATCTGCAGCTTGGGAACTTGGTTGTGCTCGTCACCATGATGATGAATGTCTAGTTCTTCGAGGCGCGGTGTCAAGCGATGCAGACGGAAATCATCGTTGTGAACGGAGTGCATCCTCAAGAGTGGATTTGGCGCGCGAGGATTTTTCATGGTTTCAATTGGCAGATGCAGTCGTCTCGAGTGTCGACGCGTCAGCACCGAACTTCTTCGAGTAGACTTCCCGTCCGGTGCCCCAGCAGCTGCTCCGAGGGTTGTTTTTGAGTGGCATTGCCAGAAATGGGCACTTCCGTCCGGTGGAATAAGCTCGTTCATCATCCCAACGATTGTGTTCTTTACTGATGCCAGGTACATGGCTCGTTTCCAGCACTCTGTCTCGAGTAAGCTCATTCGCTGATCATCGATTTGGTCGCGCAAGTGCTTGTTCACTGGATTGACTTCCACAAAGAACTGCTGGAACACCAAATCAAGCGACTTGACCGGCACTTTCTTCTTGCTGACGGTCTGGTGCGGGGTCAGCGACGGCAAATGAAGACGTGACGCACCCATTTCTTTCACTGACTTGTTCTGAAGACTCTTGCCACTTTTCTGCGATGCATGCTCGGCTTGCATGCTTGCGAGGTACTGGCGGTATTTTGACACGTACACATCCGCTTTCGCCAGCAGGTACTTCGCTTTCTTCTCCAATATCGCGGATTCAAGTGTGTGAAACGATCGACCTCGTTTCATCTTCGGAGCATTAATCTTACTTGTCGGTGCCATCATGCCGCTCAGGTTTTGGGATATCTTTCGAGTCAAAATGAGGTGCTTGGTCTTCGTCGCAACCTTCAAACAGCTGCCGTGGTATCGTTCAACTCGATCTTTCACCCAGTCCAGAATCGCATTGAGCGCATGCTTCTGTACTTGTATCTCCGAGGTATCTCCGTTCGCTGCCCACAATTCGTCCCAGTTGTGCTTGGAGATGTGCAGAACCTCGCAGGAAGTGACCGCTTTCACAGTCGCAATACGACGCTGCTGTGGCAGAAAGAATGCGACTTCGCCAAACAGACAGCCTTCCATGAGCACGGCGACATTTGTGACCGACTCGGTCCAAAACACGCCAGCCAGGCCTTTCCGCATGATGCAAAGCCTGCTTCCGAAAGTATCTTCCACCACGATGTCGTCTCCGGGGATGAACATTTCAGAGCCGAGTCGTAGCGCCAGGTTGTTCACTTGGGAGTACGTCAGGAACCGGCTAATCGGCAGCATCACAATCGTAGCCCCGTAGATTTCGTGCATCAGTTTGAGCTTCAGATTTGCTGACAAGTCGTGTACGACTTCATCGACAACTCTTCCACGCGTCTGCTCCAACTGAACCTTGAAGAAGAAAGCGACTCGCTCGCGCAACATCTCTGGCAGAGTATGTTCTTTGGCAAAGTTCTCGAAGCTTTCAATCCGGCTCTTGTGCTCTTTCGCTTCCTTGTTCAAGTCGATGATAAGATCGGACAGCTCTCCGACGATGTGGCCCATCACGAAAGTACAGCAAAGACAAGTCGTGATTGCCCATATCGTGCCCAAGCTTCCACGAGGTACAATTTCGCGAGATCCGACGAGCGTCAGGGTCGTCAACGCCCAGTAGAACGACCGAATGTAGAGCGATCCGATGGAGTGGTGATACACATGGAGGAAGTGATCAGTCTCCAGCCAGCAGAACTCGCTTTGTGCGCACTCGTAGTCGGAGATCCAGAAGAAAATCGACGCTGCATAGTGCGCGATCAGCAACAGGAAGAAGAGCAGCTTCAGCGGACTCAGGTACGACGACACGTTTTGCGACGCGAAAATCTGCTGGATCTGGATAATCAAGTCGTCGATGTACGTCCATAGATCATAGCAACGAATAAGGCGCGGCAGCCGGCACATACCCGACGCGAATTGGTGGTGACTGTCGATCAGGTACAATGGTAGCGAAGCGATCAGATCCATCTTGAGCCGAGTGCTTTTGCGGTACTGTGCGTTGACTTCTTTGCGGTAGACGAGGTTCTCGAGCCCGGTCTCCTCGCATCCGAAGTAAAACAGTTTCAGGTAGATATCCGCCGCGAAGAAGACGTCGCACACAATGTCTGTGCCCCACATGGCGGTGAATAGCCCGGCAGACATGTGCATGTGAGAGTGGAATGCGATCCGGAAGATGATGACGAATGCGTTGTATATGTTACAGAGCGTGAGGAAAATGTTCCACACGCTCTGAACATTCATCCGCAGTTCATCTGCGTCGACGGTTCGGCCAGATGAGCTTGCACCAGTTCCATTACTCGCCATGCCATTAACCAGCCCGATGTCTTTTTGGTAGAACATGGTGGTCGTTGCGATAACATGTGGCTGAAGTTTGATATTCTCGAGGTTCCGCGCAATTCGCCGCCGCCGAGACATATCTTCGGCCCAAAGCTGATGAGCTTCGTTCTTGATGTCTTTGATGTCGTCAGCGAACTTGAGAAGGATCACGTCAAACTGGTCTCTGGTCATGATCGACGCGTGGATGTGTGATACTGCTACCAGGGTTGTCGGGTGTGATCGTTTCAACAGGAACTCACTTACGCCGTAACAGTCTCCGTCGTGGAGAGCATCAACTGGAACCTTCTTCGACTGGAAGAACACGTTCACTTTGCCGTGCAGGATGACGAAGAATTCCTTGCAGGTGTCCCCTTCAATGACTATGGTTTCGCCGTTTTGGTACATGCGGTGCCGAAACTTCCCCGTCACCTCTTCGAGAAATTCGCGACTTGCCGAATCAAACAAAGTGATACACTTCGTTGCCTCAGAGTGCAGCAACGACGAAATCTGGTAGCAGAGTTGATCCGGCAAGTGAGTTAGCAGTTGCGACTCGTACGCTCGTTTCCGCCCGGTGAACTGACTGTGATAAAAGCGACGAATCTCAACGCGAAGCTTCTCCGAAATACGAAGGTGCTCCATGACGTTGTTCAGCGTGTTGAGCTTCTCGACGTGGTGGTGCTGGCTCGCCATGAGATTCGAGATAGTGCTCGACATCGCACCGACGACACCGAAGTTGATGATGCCTCCGACGAAGATCCAGAGAGCTGCAAAGTAGCTTTCAGCGGTGGAGAACGCCACGATATCTCCGTAGCCAACACTTGTAAGAGCGACGACAGCCCAGTACAACGATCGAAGGTACGCAAACGACGCCATGTAGAACGAACTCGAATCCTTGATCGGGAAGGTCGAGCCAATGTGCCCATAGCAGTCGAACTTGACCCACGAGCAGTTTTGGAAGTTGGTCGCCATGTACAAACAGCTCTGCCTGGTCAAATCACTGGCGGTGACTTCGTCGCCCACTTGACTACTGTCCCAAGATAGAGGCATCCATGCCATGACGAACCAGATGCATCCGCTCATATGAAGTGTGAGTGTCACTCCAAGAAGCAGGGTCACAACGAGCTGAACCTTCGAGCTCATGCCGTAGTAATCACCGAGGTCTTGAATCAGCTCCAGAATGTAGCGTAGTCGAAAGAGCCTGCCGATTCGGAAGAGCCACGAGTAATCTTCAACGTCACCTTGAATTGTCTCCATAATCAGCGATATCGGAAGAACTGCAAAGAGGTCCAGATAGAATCCGTTCGCCTTGTACGCCGAAAAGACCATTTCCGAGTCGACGACGTTCAGCATTACCGTCGGATCTAAGTAGGCGAAAAACCGAGCACGGAGAATGATGTCCACCACGAAGAACAGTTCTACAATGAGTGTCATCGCGTATCGAGCACCAATATCTTGCTCAACGAGGAAGTTTCGCTGTGCGTCGTGATTCGAAATGAACACGATGTAGTACGGCACCTCGAACGCAATGTAGATGATCCCGAGAAATCGCAGAAGATCCCAGCGTACACGAAATGTTGAGCTTGGAAGGCGCCACACGATTCCCAATTGGGCAAAATCGCAGCCGCTGCTACCACTGGATCCGTTGGCCCCGCCGTCACCACCGCCTTCGCGCAAGCCGAGAAGCTTCTTTGTTTTCCGCAATTGCGTGGAGTACCTTTCAAAGACATCCGCCATCCGATCGAGTGTCTCCTTCTCTATTCCGCGGTAGAAATGTGAGATCGCCGCGTCAAACTTGGATTTGTCGAGCACGTACAACTCGCAAAACGTCTTCGCCACTGCTTTTTCTTCGTACTTCTCAGGGGCCAGGAGACAGCAGTCGGCGAAGAAGTCTCCCGTTTGGCACTCCTTCGAGCCTGATCCATCGAATGCCGACAGAACGACGGTGCCTCGGATGACGAAAAACATCTTCGCGTTGATCTTCGGCTCGATGATCGCATCGTTCGGTGAGTAGACTCGATGCAGGAGAGCAAGCGCCAGATGATTGATGAACTCGACGCTCTCTTTCATCAGGAAGCAGACTTGCTTAACTCGACTCGCTTTCAACGTGTAGATCACTTTCGACTGCAGATGCTTCGGCATCAAGCGGAGCGCGTCTTCGCTGTCCAGCCCGTGGTGGGTATTCCAAGCATAGCTGAAGTAGTCCATCACTTTTCTTCGAACGGCTCGAGGAATGTTTTGCGACTTCATGTACTCCCGAGCATTGTCCACATGAGCTGAGAAAGCTGCTTGACGCGAATTTCGGTACCGAAAGATGAACTGGAATGTGGCCAGGATTGACGTACTCAGCAGTGCTCCGACAACTTGAACGACAATGGCGTAGAGGGTTTCTGCATCGGATACAGGTGTGACGTCGTCATAGCCAAGCAAGACCATCGTGCGAGATGCCCAGTAGAGAGATCGACCATACTTGCGTATCAAGGTGCTTCCTGGTAGCTGATCACGAATCACCCAACTCGTTTGCTTATCGAGGCTGCAGAACTCGAAGAACACACCGCACTGTGCATGGGCTATGAGCATGTACCCACACGCAAACCAATGGCACAATGTCGCGCCGATACTGATTCGTTTCACGAGCCCGGAGATACCTGTGTATGACAGCTGCTGCACGAAAGCGCTCTCCGAGTAGACCTTCCCGATGCGATCCAGACACTGGCGAAGGCGATACACTCGACACAGCTTGGTGAATCGCACAAGATGTAACGCGTTCAGTTGTCCAGTTGCCAGTGGAATCACCTCCAACGGCAGGACAGCAATGATTTCCAGGATGAACTGAAGCTTCTTCTCTTGGTAGTTCTTGTTTGCAGCAGCGACAGACGTTGCAGACGGAGCAAGATTCGTCAATGTCCACTTGGCTTTAGTGGAGTGCATCACAGAGCTCGTCCTTCGCACTCGCTGGTTAATCTTCGGAGACTTTGATCGCGCATCTCGTGACATCTTCTTGCCAAGCTCAAAGCTCACAGACTGGGACAGCTGGGAGAACGCGTCTTTCCAAACGCGATAGAACTCAACGAACTCCATGATCCCGATCGCATCGAAAACAACGTCGATCGGCAGCAAGATCTCGAGCTCTGGCGTCCATGTCACATTCTGTTCAAAGCTGCCAAACGGGTTGTAGAGAAAGCCGATGCGGAACGGCACAATGACGAGGACGTATAGCACAGTGCAGAGACTGATCGCGACGCTGATGGTGGTGCGTGCCGTCCACGACAGCTTCTTGTACTTTCGATGGATCGGGCGCGTCACGTAGAGCTGGAACAGCCGCCGTGGCTTGCGCAACAACGCCTTTGCTGACTTGCCGTGGAATTGTTGAGGAAATCCATCGACGGAGAACCGATGTGCTGCGAGCTTGGATGCAGACGGATGGTATTTGGAGGCTGCGGTATGACCTGCTGCCGAGGAAGTCGACTTGACGTTAGCCATCGCTTGGAGCGATGAGGCAGATGACGACATGGTGGGAGTTTGACCAAGAGGAGGAGAAGCCGATGGAGAGAGATCCGTAGTCGACGCGTATACTTTGTTCTGCACCGCCATTCGACCTTCGACTATCCGTTCATGTCCTCAGTGGCGCTGGCGCTCTTCTGTTCTCGTGCGTGATGAAAGCTTTTCGAGAATGACACCATGCTTGGGTGGTTTCACGCGGAGACTATTCACGAAGCCAACGCGCCGCTTTCACAATTGCAACGGCCGACGCAAACAAGCTGTGCATTTTCAAACGAACACGCAAGGGCATCATTCACAGCCATTTTTACTGCACATTCACCCCGATATAAATACTTTCGCAGATGGTAGTCGCGTAATGTGAGGCGAGCTGTTGTTAGTCGATGCAGTGCTCGTCTTTGTGGGCAGCTTGGATCCACAACAAATAATCGCTCGCTTCAAGCATGCTTTGACGTAAAGCTGCAAAATCACATGACGTGCTATTAGCTCGCCAACCGTGTCCTTGGAGCACATTGATACAGCACTTCTTAGTGTCTCATATCTTCTCATGGTTGTGTAGGCTAACACCTGACAACAAGCACCACCACGCGAATGCTCAGTGTTTTCCACAAAGCCAGTTCTTGATTTCGAAGAGTCGTGCTTTGCAGTCCATTGATCTGCAAAAGCTCCGTCATACCTGTTATCTAGATGATTTGCGATGCGCCTGGATTCGTAGCTGCTCGATCTCGGCTTGCATTTCGTCGGTCAGTCTGGCCCATTTCTTCATCTCAGCAGTGCTAACCTCGCTCAGTTCGTGAAGGTACGACTCCATCGATGCTTTTTGCTTCCGCATCTCGGTTCGTTCCAGCAGTAACTGGTAGATCATCTGGTCTTTCACTCGTAGCAGCTGACTCAGCTCTGCGCTGCTCCGATTTTCGTCTGAGCTATTTTGCTCGTGCGTACCCGCTCCCACCGTCTTAGTGATCGAGCGCTGGGCTGGTGTCGGTTGATTTTGCTTCTGCTCGTTGTGTTGCCGGCGATTCGGAGTGTCCGCTTCGTTGAGTTTGTTCATTCCATCGGGGACTGTGCAGTCCTTTATCGCCAGATACTGCGCTTGCTCTTGGAGATCACTCGCAAGGAATTTCTCCATCTCCTCGCTTGACACATCACCGCCTTCAATGAAAGTGCACAAGAACATGAGCGCTATTGCAACAGACACGTGTTAAGGATAACAACCAATCACATACCTTTCTTCAAATACCGCCGCACAAAAGATCCGATGTCATCAATGCGCTCCAGATCTTCTTCCATGGCTTCATACAACTCCATAACCTGGTTTTCGCTTCCTTCGTGACCAATCCATCTTGCCGATGACGGGGTTCTGTCGCGATTCTCGAATGGTCCATGTTGCTGCCATCGAGATGGTGGCATCGCCTGCAGTTTACGCTGGTGCGATGAAATAGTCTCTAAGATGCTCGACATCTGCAATTGACAAATAATTAGATCCGAGTGCATTCGGGTTTCAAGCAGGATAGTGTTGCCCTTTACACTCACCGCTTCGAGAATGCGCTCTCGCTGCCTGACGAGCTCTTCTTTATAAAGCTTGCGGAGCTTCCAGAGTGCAGCCTGGTAGTTGGATTTCAGCCTCTTCTTTCTCTCACTTTCACTTCTAGTGTTGATTTCTGAGGCTGGGAGTCTGTCCACACTTGATGGTGCTGCTTCTGCAGCGTCTTGGGGTTTCGATACTGCCACTTTCGAAGGCGACTCCGAAGGCACTGCTGCTGCAGGAAGAGCAGGGTGCGGGATCAAATTGTAGTTGAGGTCTTCGACAAACACAGTCAACTGTGGCTTGAAGTCGGTGAAGAAGGTGTGAAACTTATCAAGTGTGAGCGCTCCTGTTCGATCTTTGTCGTAGCGCTCGAAGAGCTGACCAGCCTCAAACTCGGAGTTCTTGTCCGAACGCTCATATCCGAGCGGAATGCCACTTGTATCCGTCAGCGACAGCGGTTTCCGCGCACGTTGAAAGGTCATTCTCCGCGCATGCAGAATATCCTCATCTTGGAGACGACTGCTACTGCTTTCACCACTCGCATCGGCACCAGGCGGGTTGGCGTAGTCCTTGAGCAGCTGCAAGAAATCCAGCCGCGTCAGCACTCCAGCGCGTACACGGTCGTAGCGCCGGAAGAGCTGCACCGCGTCAGGGTCGTGCGAAATTGGCGGGGCGGCAGGCACCACGTCTTCGGCCTTTCCTGTCGCTGGCGGAGCAGGAGGAGCGCTCTTACTCTTGGAGCTGCTCTTTTTGGAGCTGCTCTTCGTCCTGTCCTTGTCTTTGTTGCTGCTGGACTTGTCTTTCTTCTTCTTGGTCGTGGCCGCTGCCGCCTTCTTCTTCTCCCCCGCTGTGGCTTTTGGCGCCATTTCCCGCTCTGGTCGTGCTTCCGTCCTTCGAAGCAGTGAAAAGGACGCCAGAATGCGGAATTCGCAAGTTGCAGTGACCTTCACTCTGCCCTGCGTGTGACCTTTCGCGCCGATCGGTAAATACCGAAGCAAACCGGTAACGTTTGGTCCTTTGACAAAAGGTGGGATGCAGAAAAAGCACAATATCTTGCTTAGGTTTGAAACATGAGCGCTAGTACTGTCTGCATCACATATCGATACCTAGTCGAAGAGGAACGTGCTTGCGCACCCCCTGACCTCGTAAGTCGTTGGAATTAAAGCATTCGTTTCAATTTTCACATTCTAATTCACTGCTTTATTGCATGGACCGTCTCTACGACCACCTCGAGCCCGGAACTGACTTCATTCGGGCACACCGACACAAAATGGTGAGCGTTCAGCCTGACCGTAAAAGACCTGCTGCCTGTTGCTTACACTTCGGTAGAGCCACTCGCTCAGGTTGGAAGAAGACGCCAGTCGATCGATCGCTCGGCGGAAGGAAAGGAGGGAAGAAGAGCACGCGCGCGACAGGTTTCTTCGTAGCTCTTGTCTCTGCAGCTCTGTTGTCACGCTCACTCGGCATTTACACACACGAGGGCGTCTTCATGGTGCGAAGAGCGGAATGGTGCATCGCGGCGCTGCTTCTCTCGCTCGCCCAAATCAATGGCACGTGCTCTGATCGTAGCTCCTCGCGACTAATAGATATGTATGGGACGTGGCTCTGACAATACACTACGCTGCTGCTGTGTTCCTTGTAGATGCAAGTGTAGCTGCCCAGACGCAGACCGGCGCTGCCCATCGAGAGCTGATCCAGTTTAACGTCGCTGTTCCAGGCGAAGTGAATGGCGTCGTCACCGGCGTCGCCAACCTTGTGAGCAGTGTGGTTGACAGACTCGCGGATAGTGTTCGTTTCCCGAACGACAATACGCCAGCGACTGCAGCACCGTCTACGAATGTTGGCTCGCCGACACCCCAGACCACCGTGGTGGAGACAGCATATCCAGTCACCGCAGCTCCAGTCACAACAGCTCCGGTGACAGCAGCGCCAGTGACAGCAGCTCCAGTCACTGAAGCTCCCACCCTTGACCCGACCACAGCAGATCCCGTCACTCCAGCTCCATACACTCTGACGCCCACCCCGTCAGTGCTCGACAGTGACACGCCACCAGTTGCGGAGACGGGGGCACCAGCAGTAGCAGCTCCAGAGACAGCAGTCGTCGATGCAAGTTCACAGGCAGCCACGGAGACATCGACTACATCCTCTGCAGAGTCAGAAACGGAGATCATAGAAGCAATGACGCCGACATCAAACTCTGCTTCATTAGTGACCGGCAGCTCCAGTGCCAACACAAAAGAGGATTTGATTGACAACCCAATTGATAGCCCAGATGCGGGCTCTGGTAGCTCTTCTGGCTCTGGTGGCCCAAAAACAAAGAGCACTCGCCAACCACAGTCGGACGTCGTCTCAAAATTGGATCCGAATGGAAGTGACGAATCGGATCCATCGCTGGAAGACAATGTGATCCCAGCAACTTCCTCGGCGGCGCCATCGGCAGCTCCTTCAACAACAGCACCTGCGACAACAGTGGCACCAGCGGCGTCTCCGGCGGCAACAGCAGCGCCATCAGCAGCACCGTCGACAGCGCCATCAGCCGCAGTATCCTCTACGACTGATACTCAAACCACTACCACCCAAACGCCTGCGACTACCACTACGCCAGAGAAAAGCTCCAAGTCCAATCTGCAGCCATCCAATGCAGGTCAAGTCCATGCACCTTCATACACTGGATCGATGACAAGTGCAGTGCATGGGGTTGGCAAGAACGCGACCGAGCCAGCGCCACGTGCTTCAAGAAAGTCGAAGAAGAGTGAAAAGACCACCAGCGGAAGTAGCAGCCAAGCTCAAGAGGAGGCAGTGGGGAGCTCAAACACCAGCAGTGGCGGCATCTACAGCATGGGGACGACCTCGATCTTGTCGATCGTCGGCGTGGTCGTCGGTATCTGTGCCATCATCGTTCTGTTCGTGGTCATCAGCCGCAAGAAGTACGGAGAAGAGAGCAGCGACGACGAGCTGCCGACGGCGTACGGGTACAGGATCGACGGCGGCTCGGTCGTGCGCCTGTCGCCGACATTCTTGCACAATGGCGAGAGCTCGATGATCGGTGGCCGCCCACCCAACAACAACTACGACCAGGACAACACTTCTTCATCGGGAGAGAGTGGAGAGGAGAAAGTCCCGTACTTCGGAAACAGCTTTGGATTCGACAATTACCAGGCGCAGAGCCACGCGCCAGGCGGCGCGATGGTCGTTGCCGGCTCGAAGCCGTCAGAAGGGTATTCTTCGATCTACTCCTCTATGGCAAGCGAAAATAGTGAATCGTGGAGCTCGGTCATGGAATCCGAGTGCGACCAGAGCAACGTGTCTCGGTGCACGCGCGACACGACACTGAGCGCGCTCACGACGCCCCAGACCTCCGAGTCGAATCGTGGAACCGGGAGCACTCGTCGTCCAACGGACAACAGCCGCTCGACGTACAGCGAAGAGATGAGCGACACGAGCAGCAACTATCGATCCACGCGCTCTTCGTCGCATATGTCGTTCGACCGAGACACCTCACGCGAAGGCTACGAATCGTACTCGATCGTGTCGTCGGACCTGAACCAAGCGAATGGCAGCGCGGCTGCGAACAACTTCTACCGCACCTCGAGCATCGCTCGCTCGACAGACTTCTCAGACTTTGGCGACGACACGCGGTCCACTGGCGCGAGCTCGATCTACAGCGTCGACTCGACGTCCCCATTCGACGTCTGAGCTCATGGGCGTATTGCGAAGATGCGTTAGAAGTAAAAGCGTAATTGTGTGTATGTGTCCGTCGGTGGGTGGCCAGTCGTATAACAGCAACACTAGAGAGCTGTTCGTTCTGCACTACCACATGCTTGCCATTCATTGCTGATGCCCATCAAATTGACATGCGAAGGTACTTGTTCTTGCGAATGTCGTTTCAAGATCGCGTAATTACGCACTCTCGTAAAACAAAGTGTCTTTACAAGTCGTAAAAAGCAAAAATCAGGAAAATCTTCGAAAGAAAGGGTCAGCACGGGTCGTGGAACGAGTTGAAGCGTTTTGCAAAAGATCGAAGGGTCTCTATTTATTGTGAACAAGCGAAAGAAAGCTGCTGAGCTGCACGAGAGAGAGAGAAGAAGACGCGCGCCACACCACGCGCACACGCCAAGCGTCTCTCCCCCACGCGACTTCTCGGCTCATTTGCTCCTGCCTGTCGTGTGCACGGACAGTCGCTCGCTTGCGGCGCCCACTAAGAGCTCTTTGCCGCCGACACGAGCAGCTCGTCGCTATCGCCCAAGATCGCGCTGAGTCTTCCTGCTACGCGCACAGGAAATACACACATACGCCGACGCGCTATTGCGGGTGTCTTTGTGTGCGTCTAGAAAGAACCTCGTGTCGTGTGTATCGCGTGGCGCCGAGTGCAGTCCGTCTTCCCGACCAGCTTTTGACCGGATAGTCGCCGCTGAAAAGCGCACGTGCCCTCTGCATCACGCTCCGTCGTCACGAAGAACCGCCAGACATCAAGCAACAGAAAGGAAAGCGTCGTGAACGAGCAGCAGCGTGAGCCGCGTGAGGTGACACGATGTTCCGAAAGAAAGTGTCAGATGACAAGGTGCGGTGGCGGTTGCTTTTATTCTTCCATTGGATGTGCTATATGTACTGACGTGTGATGATTGTGCTCATTTTGTTGGTATCATCTATGTGGACAGGACGTTCCGGAGGAGATGATTTCGGCCGCGGCGCCAGTCGCTCCGCCTCGAGAGCGCATCATGTACAATCTGGACGACTTTGACCTGCTGGCGACGCTCGGTACGATGCGCAACGTGCATTTTCCTTGGAGTGCATGTTTATTTTTCTTTACCAACTCTGTTGTAATCCGCACGTGCTGGCGGCAATTTGAATGATGACCAACAGGCACGGGAACGTTTGGGCGTGTGCGACTGGTGCGGCTGCGCGACGTCGGGTCGTTCCACGCGCTGAAAATCCTGAAGAAGAGCGAGATCCTCCGACTGCAGCAACTGCATCACATCAAGTGCGAGGTCGAGATCCTGAGCAAGATCGATCACCCATTTATCGTGAGTTACCTGGGCCACTTCCAGGACGAGCGACGACTCTATCTCGTACTCGAATACGTGCAGGGCGGCGAGTTGTTTTCGTATCTGCGGCGCCAGGGCCGCTTCGCAGACCACGTGGCGTGCTATTACACGACGCAGCTCGTGCTCGCGATTGCGTATCTGCACGCGCAGCACATCATTTACCGCGATTTGAAGCCCGAGAACCTGCTGATCACGTCCGAGGGATCCATCAAGATTACCGACTTTGGGTTCGCGAAGATCGTCGAAGACCGGACGTGGACGTTGTGTGGGACGCCCGAGTACCTAGCGCCAGAGATCATCCAGAGCAAAGGGCATGGCAAGTCGGTCGATTGGTGGGCGCTTGGCGTGCTTATCTACGAGATGTTGGCCGGGTACCCTCCGTTCTACGACGAGAACCCGTTCGGGATCTACCAGAAGATCTTGAACGGCAAGGTGGATTTCCCCAAGCACATAGACTCGAAGGCCAAGGATCTGATCAAGAAGCTGCTGTCGCAGGACCGGACCAAGCGACTCGGTAAGCCTTGGTGGATGGATGGATGGTGCAAAGCGTGAGTGCTATCACATGAACGTAACGACTGACTGACTGACTGGACTTCTGTGGTGCTTTGTCAACTCTGTGATGCTGCAGGATGCCTACGAGGCGGGTCCGAGGACGTGAAGAAGCACAAGTATTTCTCTCGGGTCGACTGGGACGCCGTGTTCAACCAAACAGACACGCCGCCGTACTTGCCGCACGTGGGCGGCCCGGGTGACCATCAGAACTTTGACGAGTACCCGGACTCGCCCATCGACGACTCGGCGGTGCTCTTTGGCGACGACAAGGCCGCGTTCGAGGTGTTCGATCACTTTTAAAAGAGGCTCTCTGTATCCGCACGTGCGCGCCCAGAAGCCTTTGGCACCCGCTCGTCACGTGTGTTCCCTCACACATACACGACCAGCAGCCTTCCAAGCGACGAAATCACACCAAGAACACAACGAAAACCTCACAAAAAACACAGTCTCGACCCCATAATAAACATATTTCTACGTGCTGTCGCTGGTAAGCTGGCTGTCTTTGGTGCGTGTCGTCCATCTCAAGGATCAAAACATCAAAATGATCGCAAGGTGGCTGACTGGTACGTTGACATCAGCATCAAGTAGAACGAGTTGCTCATTCATTTGTTGTTTGCTTTCGTTATTGCATTAAATACACAAGGAAGACTGCATTCCTAAACCAAATACTATGAGTTGATGAACACCAAATAAAATCGGTAGAGGCGCAGCGCACAGCACTGACGCACCCACTCACTCACTGGACCACGCTATAGCAATCTGCGCGGTCGACGATGTCTTAGGAATGGGAAAGCACACTCGGAGTCGCAGCGAGAGGGATCTCCATGAGTTCGCTCCCGGCGCTGCTGGTGGCACTGCTGCTTTGCTTAGCCAGCGTCTTTGGCTCAGCGTTGTGGCGTAGCATGCCTCGAGGAGCGAGCACAATGCCGTCGCCCTCATCGTCGTCGTTGCTCTCATGTTCGTCGTCTTCATCGCAGTCGTCGTCATCGCTGATGTCATTACTATCACTGTCGTCCAGAATCAGGCGCGACTTGCCGTTCCAATCGAACTGAGCAAGCGCGCGCACAATGTTGGCTTCGCGAGGCTTGGCGACCGTCTCGTCGACTTGCACGTTCAACTCCTCATCGTCGTCACTATCATCTTCATCGGCAACAGGGAGCTCGTCTTTATCGTCATCGGAGATGGACAGCTCGGTCGCGCTTCGTGAGGATAGAGACGCTGTCGTGGAGCCAGACTCAGAGAAGAAGTCGCTTGTCGTAGTGTCCACCTCGGTGTTGTCCAGGCTCGCAGACTCGCCTCCCACACTATCATCACCGTCCGTTTGCTCTTCGAGTTCGATGTCGACGTCATTCGATTCCGCTGACTCGTCGTCGCCACCCAGATTCACAAGGTCGGCAACCTCACTGTCGTCCTGAACGTGCTCGTCAGCGCCGTCCAAGCTCACAGCTCTACCTGGCGTATTGTCACTCTGTGCTTTCTCACATTCGGTGTCGGTATCAGCGTCGCTCGCTTTATCATTACCGAGACTCGTGATGTCGACTTCCGCATCAGAGTCGTCTCCGCCACGCTGTCGTCGTCAGCAGCAGGGACCTCGGACTCGTTACTCATAGCTGCAATGGTCTACTGTTACTCCGAGCCGTCCGTCATCGTGGTATCTTCAAACTCTTCTTGTTCGTCTTTGGCGTCAACGGGCGAGCGGCGACCTGCGAGCTCTCCTTCACTCGCTCACTAACCGAAAGAACAAACCAAGAAACTCCGCCAGCCACATGGCTTACAAGAAGAAGGCGCCTACTTTGCCTCTGCCACCCACCGCGCCCCAGGCATCCTTCCTCATTCATGAGCTAATGGTGATTGCTCAATGACTCGTGCGAGATCAGTAAGACAATCACAAGATCGTCTAACTAGTCTCGGCACAAACGACCGACCCCAAGCTGATCAGATCTAATCGGTTAGAAAACCTGAGATTGCATTGTGCATTGCAATCAATCATCTGTATTGCATTGTGTATTTAATGTCCCTTTGTATTACACTGAACCGGTACAATGTGTTGTTGACTGCTCATCCGCTGACGAGATCTTGATCGATTAGAAAAATGCGAGGTAGCATTGTGCATTGTAATCATTTATGTATTGTATCGTGTATTGTAAATATATTGCAGCATTCCTATACAGTCATCTCTCCCAATACTGCGGTCAAAACATATGGAAAAATATATTCATTTCTGAAGGTATTTTTGATCATGAAGGTATAAAATTTCGTAGTGTCTGAAAGACGGCTACTGATAGTCAGTTTGGAGATAGGCGCA
>JAADXK010000268.1:0-31239 GCA_023337805.1 Globisporangium barbulae
GTGCTCGAGTGCCAGGGCTTCGACCACATCCCGTCGATCGTCACGCGGTTCCTGCTGCAGGAGATCCCGGTCGTGGTCGAGTAGTCAGCGAAGATCAGGGAACAGCATGCGAAGATCAGCAGAGAGCAGTTCAGTGCAGCAATCGACACAGTCATTTAGTCATCCTAGCGGAGAAGTGAGCGAACGCGGCCGCCATGAACAGCGACGCGTGAGAAGAAGCGGCTCGCATTAAATTTTGCCCAAGAGAGATGACAAAACACCAACGTCGTGAACACAAACGGCATTTTGGCATTATGTAGTTAACAAATCGCAGAGCACAGTGAAAAGAGAGTGAGAAACAACCGAGATGAACAGACACTGACTTCCACTTGGTGAAGGCACGTGAGATATTCCGCGGTGCAGTCGAAGTTGCTGACGGCGTGCGAAACGGGCTTCACGGCAAGCTTGTTGGTCGAGCGCGGAGCAGGCTCGACGACGTCACCACTGACGTCCAGCATCTCGATGTCGGTGGTGATGTCGTCGATGAGCTCCCAGTCGACGCCGTCGCTAAGCTCGCTCGCTTACTTGCTTTGTGCTTGTGTTGGGCGGACTCACTTCTTTGAAGCACGAATGCTGGCAGAAAGTCAGCACGCTAGCTTTTTGATGTGCTTTTGCTTGCTAGGCAAGTCGTTTGGGACTTGTTGCTGGGCAAAACAAAGCAGACGCACTTCTCTATGGGGACCCGGCGCAAGCATTGCGCACATATCGTGTAATTGTTGTTGTTGTTGCGCGGAATGTGCGCGAGCAAGCAAGCAGCAAGTACAGACGTGACGGACACAAGCTCCGACAGGGAGCAGAGAGAGCTGAGCGCAAAGATCGGCTCGGCGTAGTGTGCACATCCAAGTCTAAAATTCACAACATTTTCATAAAATTCAAATGACCAGTATTGGGATGGATGTTCTCAATACAAAAATGATTTCGCCCCTTTTTATCATTTTTGTATTGAGAGACCAATGATAATAGTAGCCTATACGACTACTATTACAGTGCATTATGTGACACGAATTGTTTCACTTATTTCCTTGTCCCATCTTCCAATCATCATTCAGAACTGCTATATGAGATATGTGATTGGTGAAAAATGAGCTAGAGCTTCCCAGCCAACAGATCTGTTTTTCCCGATCGAGTCTGTTGCGCCCCTCTACTCATGAGCTCACTCATTCTGGAACACGAGCGCGAGCAGCAGCGACAGAAGGCTCTGCCGCAGCAGCAGAGAGCAAACGAGCGAACGCTGTAGCAGCATGTGGCCGGCGCTTCGACTTCTTCTTCGACGGCTTTCTCTCTCTCTTGGTGGTAGCATGTGGGTGGCTTCCGACTGAGATGCAGCCACCAACTCAGTCGCTGTATTTTTTTGCTGTGCGTGCATCAACTGCGTTTCCCACTTTGCATGTCATGCCTGCATGGCTTCTTTTCTCATTCTATGGACCCGGCGCTTTCTCCATGGCGCTTGGTTCGAGACGAGGAGCCGATAGTGAGAACGGGGGTCGAGGGATCTTTTCGGATGAATCGTGAAGAAAAGGTTTTCACGATCCTCTCCATAACCACCAACCAAAACGACAACAAACTAGCTTCTATCATTGTATGTGTCGCCTGCGGGCTTGTCAGTAGATAGGAGCTGTAGGAATAGCATCCATCGCACAAGCGCAGTTGTCGTGTTATGCCGTGTAGACCTCAAATCATTCATGTCGTGACCCTATTGGGCCTCAGATGATCGCACTTCGTGCACAATTTTGAAGTCTCTTCTCTAGCAAAGCTCTCTGCCTCGACATCTTGGTGTCCCAGACTCGCTGCGCCTAATGAAAATGCCTTTTTGTCATGCCTGCTTGTCATGCATCTCCGTCGAATCCCATGAGAAAAACAACAACAATGTAAAGCGGCAGTTGATGGCTTCTGATTTTGATCACAATCTGTGCTAGGGCACAAGCTGCAACACCTTTCGATCACACGATCTTATTCGCGAAGTGTTGGGAAGGAAGAGAAGACCAGGAGCGAGCGTTTCAATTGTGCACCACACGCATGGAAGGATGGACGTTTCACACGCTGCAACATTTTGTCGCACAAATTTTGTTCCTTTGCAGCATTTGGTTTGGTTGGTTTGTGCCGGCAAGGATCGAATCGAGCAATGGACAAGCTTGTCGCCAGCAAGCGATGCAGGCAATGTGTTGCATGACGACAAGCTTGTCGTCAGCACAAAAGTTGCGGGGGCCAACTCGAGGTCAACTCGGCACCACGCACACACGACGCCTTGGATCGGCGCACACATCGCAAGCAACAAAACCGTCCACCCCGGATCCAAGTGGCGAAACCGTCGTCGTCGTCGTCGTCGTCCACATTCATCTCAGCGCCCACGACGGTTTCAGGCTTTGGTGGAGCTAAAATTTGCGGTTTCCTCCTGATACAAAAGTCGAGTTTGCGTTTCTCATTTTTTGTTTTTTTCTCTCAATGCCGCGTCCAGCATTTTACAAGTTGCGCATCTCCTGGATACAAAAGTCAAGTGAAGCGATGCGCATCTGTTTTCTCGCATTTCTCGACTGCATTTCAAATGGCGCCCAGCATTTTCATACAAAAATCAAGTGCACTTCTTCGTGTACTTCTTTGTGCACTCCTTCGTCTGTCTACTCGTTTCTGCTTTTTCTCTGAGTATTCGCGCCCAACATTTTACAGCTTTTGTAGGTAAAGTTATCAAAAAACAAACATTTTGCTTAAATTTGTGAAAACGTGCAAACGAATCGTATTACCGCGGTGAATCTCCAAAGCCTGAAAGCCAACTGGGTGTGACGCGCAGAGTCCATCGCTCACACGATTTGTTGATGATTTTTTTGTGAAAATGCCAACAAGAATCCACGTGATCTATCCATGCGAGAGTGAGCAGTTCTTCGCTTTGCGATCTCGCTTTGATGATTTTCTTGTGCGAGAAAGATGATGCTTCGTTGGACACATCCAGTTATCAAGCTCCAAAGAAGGAGAAAGGTGCAAAAATGCGTCGCTTTTCGCAAGTAAAATGTTGGGAAAACGTCGCAAGCGAGAAAAGAGCAAGAAATGATCTCATTTCAGAGGTTTTGCGTCGCAAAGTGAGAAAACAAAATTATTTTATAGAGGTTTTGCAAAACTGAAAAAAGAGACAAAAAAGAGACGAAGCAAGACGCTGTGCCATTTGGCTGGTGGGAAGAAGCCGGCGAGCGACTGAGC
The DNA here is from genome assembly GCA_023337805.1 of Globisporangium barbulae. NCBI lineage: Eukaryota > Oomycota > Peronosporomycetes > Pythiales > Pythiaceae > Globisporangium > Globisporangium barbulae. Next base: position 3,229 of record JAADXK010000268.1, read on the forward strand.
CACAGTCCAGCCAGCGAGCCAGCGAGCCAAGACCAACCGACGACCAACCCGCACAGCACACCCACAAAAGACAAGGCGGGCCAGCAAGCCAGACGCCAGGCGACCGTCCGTCGCCAGCTTCAGACTCTCGGACGCCTTGGGATTTCGGCTCATTCACTCACCAACGTTCCCGGTCCGTCCAAAGTCGCTGCTGCCGTCGCCGGCTCGTCTGCTCCGACGACTTGCTCAACGCCGCCCATCTGCCCGCTCAAGCAGTAGCCCCCTCCACCGACAAAGAAGTGTCGGTCCCTCAAGCGTGCTCCTCCTCTCCAGAGAGCAGAAGAAGCGTTTGAATCCATTCATCCAACGCGCCGCACCTAGGTTCCGTTGTCCAAGGTCCGCACGCAAAATCCGCAACGCGCCTTCTTCATTCCCCAATTTGAACACACGTCCGCAGCAGACAACCGCAATCCACACACGCAGCAGCAAACACTACGATGACGAATCTGAGCCCGACCAGCGCCGCCACGCAGCTCTCACCGTGGACCAAGGACAACTCGTACATCATCGAGTCCACGCGCCGTGCGCACGCGTGCTGCAAGTCGTGCGAGGCCAAGATCGACCTCGGCCGCCTGCGCGTGGGCGTGGTCTTCCAGCACATGAACGGCTTCGTCTGCATCAACTGGCACCACATCGAGTGCTACCCGAACGTGCGCGACATCCCGCTGTGCAACCTCGAGGGCTTCGGCGACCTCGACGCCGCACACCAGCAGCTCGTGCAGAGCTACATGCTCGTGGCCGCCACGGCTGTCACCGTGGGCCCAGCTGCCGCCGCCGCAGACAGCTTCCTTCCCGAGCCAAGAACGTGTTCTGCATAGAAGACCTCGACCAGGCAGGCAGGCAGGCGAGCCAGCAGCGAGTCGACTGACTGCGCACGCATGGAGCCCAAGAGCTACAAGCCAGCCACTGTGCCTCTCAAGCCAAGCCACCTTCCGATAGCGCTATAGTATTACAACAGACCCACAACACCAGGTAGCTCTCCAGTAGAGGCGGCGAGCCTCCTTGTCGAGAGAGAGAAGAAGGACATTTTTTCGGTACGAACCACAACCAAGTATTATTATTTAATGTAAACAGCCATCCTTGCAACACACACACAAGACCCTTCATTGCGTTTGCCTCGTGCGCATCCGTGGGCCAGCACGCAGGAAACGCCGTCGATATCGACCGTAACTATCCATCAAGCGAAGAGCGACTGGATCTTCCTGCGACGCACGTGCGCGCATCATTTTCAAGAGGCGCGTCTGTGTCTCCATCATTACGGCAAGCGCGGATTCGTCGGATCCGTCCGCACAGAGAGTTGCGGCCGTCCAGTCTGCAGCCTCAACTTGCTCACTCACACCACTCACCCGGCAAACAGGGCAGGCGAAAGCTCGAGAAAGCTCAGTGGGCTTGCCAAAAGCTCGGAAAAGCTCGGTGGGCTTGTCAAAAAGCTCGTTTTTGCCTCTTTTCCTCATTTTTGTGGCCAATTTCTCGGTTGCGTACTTCGTCTGAAGACAAATTGCCAGAAGCGCAGCTTTTCTGATGTCGCTCTCAGCTATTGTGTGAAGATGATGAAGTCAGCTGTTTTCCATCTCCAAGCAAGCAAGAGCCAACATGGACCGGGACTCGTTCGTGAACATGGACATGGACGCCGCCATGGGCGACGCCGAGGCGTCTGGCGGCCGCGGCGCGCACGAGGAAAAGTTCCGCGTCTACAACGACGCGCTGCTGCACGCGGCTGCGTGTCAAGAGGCGCACTGCCAAGCACACAGCGGCCGGTGTCACAAGGTCAAAGCGAGCATCGACCACTTCGTGCGCTGCTACGGCCCGCGCCGCAAGATCTCGCCCATCGAGAGGTCTGCTTCTGCTGTGTATGTATAGCTGCGTGTATGTGTGTGTGTCTTGCTAACATGTGGCTTATATGTGTACTCTCCGGATAGCTGTGACTCGTGCTCGAAGATCTGGGGATTGCTCTGCTTCCACGCCAAGACGTGCACGACGCCCTTCGGACAGCACTGCGTGGTGTCGCAATGCGACTACTTGCGCGAGAAGATCGCGCGTAAGCGCGAGCGCGATCAGACCGAGCTGCGCGTGGCCAAGGAACGATTACAGACCAAGCTGGAGGAGTGGCCCGTCGAGCGCCGCATCGCGCAGGTCGAGGCCGACCGGCAGCACGTGCTGCAGGTCATCGCCGAGATCCAGGCGAGTCGCGCGCAGCGGCAGTGAGAAAAATGGCTGCGTGGCGAAGAGACGAGGTGACGCAGGACGCAGAATGCAAGCAGCAGCGTACAACAAGCAGTGGGCGCGATTTTCGAGATAAAGTCGTGTGAGTGTAGCGAGCGACGCGAGCGTGAAGACACCATCGAGATGCTGGCCGTGAAATAAGCGAAGCGAGCATATCGAGCGCAGAAGATTTGATGTACGTAATTATTTATGCCAGTTGTGCCAATGGCTTTGTCTTGTTTGTACTCGAGTCGCTCATGCGCGTTGCGTGGTTTATTCGTCTATGTGCGTGCTTGTGTGTGAATGGTATGGCAGTTGTCGACAGTGGCGATTGACTCGCTCATTGCTGCTGTTGTTGTCGTCTTGCGTGTACTTCCGCCATTCATCTCCCTCCATCTTTATGTATCCATCGCACTTCGCAACACAACACACAACTTCGCTCGCTCGCGCTCGCATCGCGTCTGTCTGATCGTGATGTTGATGATCTCAATGAGAACGCAACGGGTCAACACTTGGCTCTTGCTCTGTGTGTGTGCTGTGATCAGTCTGTTGTGCCCAAGAGCAGAGCGCCAAGATCGCTTGCAGTGTCGGGTGCTTCGTTGGCAATGCGCTTGTTCACTCGCTCATCTCAATACTCTCATTCGATCACGATCTCTCTGTCTGTTGCTGCTGTTCACAGGTTCGCGCATTCAGACCGTGGTGGCTCTCAAGAGGCGCGCGTGCTCCCGTCACAGTCGGACGAAACTGCGTCGCCCGTCTCGAATTAGGCGCCAATGCTACTGCTGAGGTCCTGCGAGGCGATGGTAACGGTTGAGATGGCGGCGCGAAGGGGACCTGGTGGGGAAATCCGTAACGAACCGTTGTGACGCCATCCGCCCATTCGAGTCCGAGGCCCGAGTTCGATCGCTGGCTATTGGTAGTCATCTCCGCCGCGTTCGCGCCATTTTGCTGCTGTGCGCTGAGCTCGCCCCTAAAACAGTGAGACAGCTACGAGATGCAGGGCCTCACGTACGTCCTCGGCAGCCGCGTCGACGGGCTGTACGATGGCAACAGCGACGACATGTGGTACCCGGGCCGCATCCAGCGTATCCACAGCTCCGATAATGACACCTCTCCATCCTACGAAGTGCTCTACGACGACGGCGAGGTCGAAACCCACGTGGCGCCTCAGTTCCTGCGCTTCCACGTCTCCGGCACGCTCAGCGTTGGCACGCGCGTGTTTGGCAAGTACGCTGGTGGCGACGAGTGGTACCCGGGCAAAGTGACCGAGGTGCAGGAGAACGGCTGCTATACGCTCGAGTACGACGACTCGGAGATCGAGACGGACGTGCCGCTCGAGTTCATCAAGGAGCCCACGAAGGCGAGCTTCGAGCCCACAGCCGACGATGAGCAGGAGGCGGCGGCCACTGGTGCACAGCAAGACGAGACTGCAGTCTCTGTGGACGATGAGACGGTCGAGGTCACGGCACCAGAAGCAGTCTTAGACATTGTTGAGCCGATGCACGTGTTCGATTCCACACCAGCCAGCCTCGAAGATGCTGAAGTCTCGTCACCACAGAGCGTCGATGAACCAGCAGCGCCGGTTTCTCAATCGCAGCAGCCTGTGTCCACAATGCAGCAGCGGCCAGTCGAGATGGAGCGCCCTCGCTTCCACGCCAAGCCCAAGGCAGCCGACAGTGTCCCATTGCCACCACTACAACCACAATCACAGAGTCAACCTGAGCCAACCGGCCAACAGCACTTCGAGACCGACGAGTACGCGAGCATCGTCGAGTCGATCGAGCTGATGGGCAAGCAGTTGGCGAATGCCGCGTCCATTAAAGCCGTGCTTTCCACGCTCGTCAAGCAGATGCGCGCATTTCCACAGGTCACAGCGGACCTCATGCACGCAAGGGGTGGCGAGAAATTGGTCATTGACGTGCTCAAGTTCCACGACGCGCACGCTGTGATCCAGTGCTACTGTTTCGTTCTCCTGCGTCGTCTGTGCTTCCTGTGCGCCAAGAGCACGCACTTTTTTCTGCGCAACGAGATCATTGACTTTGTCACGAGCGCCATGAGGCGGTTCGCCGAGGACGCGATCCTCCAGGCCTCGGCGTGCGGCGCGCTGGCCGTGTTCACGCGCGTGCATGCGGGTCTGAACCTGCTGCTCGAGCACGGCGTAGCGCAGCTCGTGCTCGCGACCATCGTGTACCACAAGACCTACAGCATCCACACGCGCCAGGTGCATTACTACGCCTGCGAAGGTACGCATTGTCGATATCTTATGATTCTCATTGCGAAGAACCAATTTCGAGTGCTGAGAAACAATGTAGAGCATTCACGAAACCCAATTTCTAATGATTTTTGTGTCTTGTTCCAACAGTGTTGTTAGAACTCTGCGAGCTCGGTGATCGAACCACGCTCGACGCGCTCTGTGGGGATCAGGTGGACGCGGGCCTGAGCGACGTGTCGCCCATCTCGCTGCTGCTCTTTTTGCTGCGCCAAGGGCTGTCGTTCGACGACAAGAAAGCCTGTTGCGCTGTCGGCACGCTGCTCATGTGCCTCGCGGCCAACAACCGGTACGCCGCAGGGCTGATCCTGCGCCTGAATGGGCTGCCCGAACTGTCCACGGTCATGACCAAGTACCCGTCTGAGCTGGGCATTCAAAAGTACTCGGCGAGCGCGTCCAAGGAGATCGCGCTATCCAGTATCCAGAAACCCTCGCCCGCGAGGCGAGTGAAGGAGACGGCGTCCGAGATCCTCCAGGAGTCCGGGTCTCTTGAGGAGCTCCACCACGAGCGATTTCGCCAGGCAAACGGTAATAATGCACGCTACACTGGCGACAATACTAACGCCAGTCGACCAAATGCTGGTGGACGGAGTCGGACGCCTGGAGGTACTGGCAAGCGCAAGACGGCGCCCATGGCTTCATACCCATCACCGACGCGTGGACAGCCAGCGCTCTCGTACAAAGACCCGCTGTCGTTCTCCAAGTTCGCGTCGCCCATCGGCAAAGCGCCGTACCTGCCGGCCAACATGACGTCATTCACCGCAAACTCATCTCAACAGCAGCGCAACAGTCTCGTGATCCTCGATGGCGGCGGTCATCACGGCTCAGAGCAGATGCTCGCGTCCACAACCACAACCAAGCAGTTTGTGAAGGAGGAGCGGCAGTCGCTGCTCTTTGAGACCTACGGCGTCCAGGGCGGCAACATCGCGAAGGAGAACCCAGGGACAACAAGAGGCCAGGGCATCAAGCGCAAGCAGCTCAAGACGCGCCTTGTCTCCGCAGCCGAGCCCACGTGGGCGACACCTGTAGTCTCCCCAAAGAAGCTGCTGAGGGATGACATGCTCTCGAACCCAGGGTCATCATATTCATCAGGCCAGCCGTTCTCGAGCCGCTCCGACATCATTGGCATGGGTTCGTACGCGCCAGGCTCACAGCGGAGCTATGAGGACGGTGAGCCCATGATGGACGACGAGGCCAGTGACCGCTACCAGTTCTACAGCCAGCAGCAACAACCGACTTCCTACCGCGCAAGCGACCTCTCGCCAACCTCAGGACACGCCTCACAGCAACATCAACAGGCGGCGACCAAGAAGAAGAAGAAGAAGACCTCAGCGTCTGTGAATCATGAGTCGTTCCAGATCAAGATCGAGAGCGAGACCCAGCTACGCATCTCGAAGGAGACTCGCTCGCCCTTCGTATCACCCATTTCACCCTCGCACAAGCGCACCAAGGCGAGTTCTTTAACAGGACCAAAGGTTGGCAGCGGAAGGTCGTCGAATGCACATCGAGTCTCTTCGCATGGCGTCCAGCGAGTCAGTGGCAGCTGTGCAATGAAGAAGCCGCAGCTGAGGCAGGACACTGAGTCGCTGAACGCCTACGCGACCAAGCTCTTCAACGAAGACTTCGGTTTGGACGGCGACGGAGCCAACGACATCAGTGCAGACTTTATGAGAAACAATACATTATCAGCACGCGAGCAGGCCGAGATCCAGGAGCGCGAGCGCCTGAGCTTTGCCGAGAAGCTGCACAAGATGATTGACAAGGCCAAGTCGACGCTCGCGGTGAGCAACATCACATCCTCATCTGAGCCAATTTCCCAGTCCTCCCGGTCCACAGCGTCCTCGAAATCGTCGAATGGCTCGAAAATGTCGACGTCAAGGCCGCCAACGGAGGCTCCAGCGTCTCATGGAGCTCCGGTTGATGAACGGCCAACGGCGCCTGCTGTTAAGAAGACGCGCGTGCCTTCATCGGATACGACACCTCGGAAGACTGCGAGAGAGACCTCAGCAGCAGCAAGTGAGTCTTCTGTGGCAAGTATCCCAAGTGAACTAATGACTACCTCCAGTCAACCAAAGTCGCAGTCTATCGAGCCGAAGAAGTACATCTCAGGTAGTAAAATCTCGAGTCTATCGACACCCAAGAGACCTGTGGCAGCTCTGCCTGCAGCTTCAGCGAAGAGTACGAGCACTGCTACTGCAACCACTCGAGCAAATAAACTCGAGCCTGGACGACCAGTGCAGACGCCGAAATCTGCGTTGAAGGCGAATGCTGGTGCGAGTTCGAGCAGTAAAGCTGTAAAACCCACGACACCAGCTACTGTAGTCAAAGCGTCGAAAGACGGTCGTGGACGTGGTGAAAATACTGCTATGGTGAACCAGGAGGCGAGCCACGACGACACGGTAGCAGTAGCTTTAGCAGAAGAACCAGCAGCAATAACAGAGTCAAGTGCCGGGTTGTCTAGCGAAGCCGAGGCCCAAGCTGCTGCTGACGAGACAGTGAATGTCGCTGAGAAGGACGACCTGGACATCGTTTTGTCTTGTCTTCCGGATGAGTCAGAGCAACAAGCTGAGAGCCCAGCTGTCGATGAGAATGCAGTCGCTAAAAGTGAAGATCCTGCTGAATCCCACGAGGCGACCGTTGCTTCACTTGAAAGTGAGCTCGCGCCAGAGCAAGAGACTCCAGCTACCATCATTGCAAACGAGGAAGACGCCGTTAGCACTGTCGTTGATGAGTCTCCTCGTGAGGAAGGCTCGGCACCGGTGGAGACGACGAACGCGCCTGCATCAACTGAAGCTCCACCTGAAGCTGTTGATCCTGCGTCACCTGATTCAGAAGCTCCTACAACCACAGAAGCGTTGAGCATTTCTGAGACTGAGGATGTCCAGCCAGTTGCTGCTGTGGTGGAGGATATCAATGTCGATGTGCCAGTCGCAGCAGAGAGCAGCTGCAGCGACACCGTACCTGACGCCGCGTCGCCACGTCCGGTCGACGCAGCCCCTGTAGACGACATCTACGCTGACGAGTACAACGAGTTTGACTTTGACGACGGCGCTGGCGACGAAGCAGCGGCCGAGGCTCTCGATGAACAGATCGCTGATGATGCAGACGGCCACTTGAGCGGCAAGGCTTCGCTGGACGACCTGCTGTCGATGGCGGACCAAGTCACTGAGGTTCCGCAGCCACCAGCAGAACCAGAGCTGCCCGCTGGTGCTGAAGAGATTGAAGCAGCAGATCCTGAACCTCCAGTACCGAGTCATGAAGACGATAGCCAACCGACTGACGGTGATACAGAGAAGAAGACACTGAGCTCCAGTAAGAGCAGTGACAACCTGTACGCTGACGAGGTGACTGCTGGGTTTGAAGAAATTCGCTTTGGATCAAGCACTGCGCGTGTCGCTCCGGGCGCAAAGGGTGCTACAGAGCAAGCTGTGGTTGGCGATGGCTTTGATGCAGTCACTGCCGGATCTGATGAAATTGTACCAGAGCCACAGACTGAAGAGGATCCGACTTCACTGCCCGTCGCTGAGCTCTCTGGTGAGGGGGTCGCAACAGCAGCAAATGTAGACGAGAGTACTTTGGCTACTTTGCTGAAGACGAGTGAGCAATCGTCCTCTGATTCAGGTGAGCAAGAGAGTACTGAAGTGGTGGTGGCTCCGGAGGCGGAGAGTGTGAATAACACTGAGGACAGCGACATAGTCCCATCTCCAGCTGAGGTGGTCGAAGAAACCAAGGACTCCGAGGTCGCTGCTCGCGATTCAAACGCGACCCTGCCTTCAGAAATCCAGGTTAAGAGCTCTCACGAAGCAGACGAAGCAAGCGCAGCTGATGAAGCTACTTTGAGCCCCGATGTTGAGACGAATGCGAGTGAAACAGTGCCGATTTCGAATGAGATTGTGGCTGCTGAGGAGGCTGAAGTTGTGGACGAGCGTCCAGTGAGTCGCGGTGCAGACTCGTATGCGGAGGACGGCTTCGACTTTGAACCAGATGAAGAAGGAGGTGACGCTGCTGCAGCAGAGTCACCAGCTCCTGCTGAGGTGACACAAGATGAAGACGCTGCGGACCAGAAAGATGCCGAGAGAAGCGAAAGCGACGTTGTGATCCCGCAACCTGTTGCTGAAGCGGTCGAGCCGCCTGAGCTACCTCAGGAGTCAGTAACGAATCCTGCACCTGCAGCGCTGGCAGATGGAATGGTCGAGCCAGTGGAGTCAGGCGAGTTTGAGGAAGCAATTGTGGGCTCAGAAGACAATATCGCGCCTGATGTTGAAATCGAGCCACCAAGTGCGAGTGAAGAAGCTGATGGTGCTGCTGAAGCTGAGCAAATTGAGAAACCAAGTCCTGCCGCTGTACCAGACAGTCCAGATGCTGGATACACGGCACAAAGGGACGATGCTGAGCAGTCCACAGAAGCAGCTCCAGTCTCAAACGAAGCCACTCAAACAGTAGCAGCAGCAGCAGCAGAAGCTGAAGCAAGGGACGACGCTGATGAGTACGACGAAGACTACGGCGATGCAGATTTCGAAGAGGCGGTGGAAAGTGGCGTACAAGGTGACACTGGTGACGCAAGCGCGCCTCCTGGTGTTGACGCTGACGCTGGTTGTGTAGACTCAGCTAGAGGTGGAAATTCCAAGCAGCACGAGGATGTCTTGGCTGCGAGTTCAGCTGATACTGGTGGTGATGCAAGCGCTGTTGAACCGACTAGAGATTCTGAAGTTCCCAAAACGAGTGATCCAGAGACCGTCAGCAGTGCTACTGTTTTCAATGACGCATCTGGCGAGCCGAGCGATCCTGTGATGCCCACTCCGTTCGACGAAGCTCCTTGTGAAAGCACTCGTGATGGAGATGAGCAACTGCCAGTCGAGCCAGCGCTCGTTGACGTGAGTTCGGATGAACAGGCTGACGGGACCGTCCAAGTGCTGATGGAAGTCACGTCTGAGACAGCAGAGCCGCTCGTTGACGAGCCTGTTGCTTCAGTAGACGTCGATGCCGTTACCAATTCACAGAATGGCGATGGAGAGGATGTCACTGCAACCCGCGACAGCGAGCCTGTGGTTGAGTGTGCCGCAAGCATCTCGGAATCTCAGCAGGATGTTGAAATTGGTGGCGATGCTGCTGCAGCAGCAGTAGAAAGCGGAGAGAGCGAAGCTCAAGTCGATGTTACGGCTGAAGTCGTCACTGAGGCTGCGACAGAAGGACTGGACGCTGAACAAGGATACGCTGACAGGTATTCCGAGAGCTACGGCGACGAATTCGAGCTTGTGGAAGAGGAGGCCGGTGACACTCCAAAGGCAAAGCCGATAGAGACAACCACTGAGCTTGCACCAGATATGGAGTCTTTCTCTCCAAACGAAGTGAGCAATGCTGGTACCAATGAGACAAAGGAGAGCGACCAGGAGCTTGCTGGTAAAGCTGTTCCAGCGAGTGCCCAAACCGACACTGAGCAAGCAGACGCAGGCGACCAGGCTTCACTTCATGAAGAAAGAGAGAGCCCGACTGAGTTAGAACCACCGGCAGCAACAGAAGCAGAGCAAGCTGAGGACGTTCCTGTGAGTGCAGATGTGCAGGCTACCAGTGTCGGAGGAGATACAAGTCCAGTCGACGAACCTCTGTATGAAGACGACTCCAGCGGCGACGCTACTGATCCAGCTGAAGAAGACGCTGTAAGTGCAGCGCCGTCTGAGGTCGAGTCTGCGGAGCAACAAAGTGTGCCTGATGCTGTGGTTAATGAGGAAGAAGAGAGAAGCAACGGCACCGCTGATTCAGAGCGAGATACTTCAGCTACAGGCGAGAGCGGAGTTCAAGGTGATGATGACCTCGCCGGTCAGGATTTGGTCACGAAGTCAACAACTGAGCCGGAGTCCATCCCGTCCACCGCAGATGATGCCCTGCCAGAGGTTGAAGATCAACCGGTTGACAACACTGAGCGTATCGTGATAGACGATGACGTTGACGAAGATCTCAAGCTTGACACGCCGTTGATCGCAAGTGTCGATACCATCGAAACTGAAGCTAGTAGCAGTGTAGAGGCGCCAGAGGCTGTTCCAGTTGTGCCAAAGGAACTTCAGGAACCAGCAGACGCTGACGAAGGCTATGAAGACGATGGCGACTTTGAAGAAGGTGGAGTTTCTCAAGACACGCCTGGGGCTGATGAAACACAAACTGCCGAACCAATGGCTGCTGATCCAGAGAGCTCAGCTGTCGATGAAGAGGTTGCAGATCAGCAAAAAGCCAGTGAGGAAGCCTCAAGCGCAGATGGTGAACAGCAGGAGGACGAACCAACTCGTGGTGCGTTTGTTGCTGCTACTGCTGGTCCAGGTGACGTGGACGAGTCTGCTGCAGTCGAAGCGCCATCTTCGACCAACGCCGCTTTGGATGACGAGAGTGATGCAAATGCTGCGCCTGAGGACGAGGACAGCAAGTTCGCAGCAGGCAAGCCAGCAGTTGAAAACGCCGAGGAGGAAGTGAACCAGCAAGTGGAACGTGCGACCGACGCCACTACTGAGACAGCAGAGACAGAGAGCAGTGGTGAGGGTGTGGAGGTGGTATCTGACAGTGGAGAAGAAGCGCAGCCTTCCAAGCCTGCACCAGCGGAAAGTGAGGAAACGCAGACTGGCGTTGAAGGTACTGGTGGCGATGGCTCCACTGAGCCAGAAACTCTGGACGCGCGGCCAATCGAGCTGAATGAAAAAGACGAAAGCGCACGCAAAGAACCGCAAGCCACTGATGAAGGTGTCAGTATTGGAAGTGACAATGAGGCACAATCATTATCGAAAGAAGCCGTTAGTGAGCAGCAGCAGCTCTCGACTGAGAGCGAAGCGCAGCAGTCGTCATCATCTGAGTTTGCCTCATACGACGACTTTGCGGACCAAGGCGACGAAGACTCTCTACCGTCTCCAGTGAGCGAGCCAGCACCGTCGGTGGAGACTGATGTTGCTGAGAATGTCGTCACCACTGCAGAGTTATCACCCCAGGTAGTCAACGATGCTGAGTCAGACGCATCAGTTGTCCAAGAGAGCGAGCCAACAGTGGTTAGTGTGGATGCTGGCGATGAAATGGAGACCAAGAAGGAGCCAAGTGATGACAAAGTACTGTTAGCACCAACTGAGCCAGAAGCGACTTCACCTGAGTCTATTGAAGCTACTTCATTGAGTGCTGATCAAGATTCTGAGGCACAACATGAAGACTCATCGACAAAGCCACTAGCAGCCTCTGTCGATGCGGACACAACGGAAGACCAGAGTTCGAGCGAAGCAGCTGTGAAGAGTGCCAAAGTCACGCACGAGACTGTGATCAGCGATGCCTCAGTCCCTGAAGCGGAGCAGGTGAGCAGCGAAGAGCCACCGAGTGGTGATGTCGCAGTGCCCGACAGTGAACTGGCACCACCAAGTGAAAGCGACACAGATGGAGACGCTGCTGCTACAGCTCATTCGCCGCACCAGCAGAGTGAAGCGAACTCTGTACCTGAATCAGACGAAGTGGTCCTAGAAGAAGCAGCTGCTGTTGATGAAGCAATAATTGAAGAAAGCTTCGTGCACGTCGACTCGGTCTCTGATAGCGAGCCAAGTGAACCAGAGGCATCACAGCCTAGTGGAGGCGACGCTGATGACGGTGCTGAGAGTGAGCCAGAGCAGACAGAGGCGGCAGCAGCAGCGATGCCAGCTGATGAACCACCTTCGCCGCCACAAGAGCCAGCAGATAAGCAGCAGCCAGAAGTCGACGAAGCCGAATCTCCAACGGCTGACCAGTACGACGAGTTCGAGGCTGAGGCCGAGGCGGCTGTCGTAGAGATCACAGCAGTGGAGGACTCGCCACCAGCACCAGACTCAGCAGACGCGTACGACGACTTTGAAGAAGAAGCCGAGCCAGTAGTGCTGCAGGTCCAGCCTGTGAGTGACACCACCACACCGGCAGTGGGAAGTGAGCTTCCAAGCTCTGATCTCTATGACGACTTTGAAGGGAACGACGACGAGGCTTCTCCTGTAGCCGCGCCAAGTGAATCACCAGAAGAGAAGACTGCCGAGTCGACTGAAAAGCCGACAGCAGCCGCTGCTGAGGACGAGAATGACGAGTACGCTGAGGAAGTCGAGTACAACGACTTTGAAGAGGACGACGAGAAGCCTTCGTCACCACCAGCAGCAGTACAGCCTGTTGGTGTCAATAGTTCAACTTTGCTCTCAACCGAGTCATCACCACGAGAGGTGGAAGACGACGACGACGATGTGGAGCCACAGCCTTTAGCAACAATCACCAGCAGTGCCAAGGAGGAACCGAAGGAAGCCGACGAGCCGTCTGTCGACTACGACGACGCGGACTACGCTGTCGAAGAAGAGGAGTTTGAGAGCAACGAGAAGCCCAGTGCTGCAAGTATTGAGCCGCCAAAGCCAGCAGCCCCAGTACCAGCAACAGCACCTGAAGAGAGACCCGCCGCTCAGGAGGACGCGGAGAACGAGGCCGACTACGACGCAGAGTACGACGATTTTGAAGACTAGCCTGGCGAAATGATCCACAAACGTTGTCAGCCATCAGTCAATCATGTGTGAAAATATGTAAAACTTGACCTTTATCCAAACTTTTCGCGCAGATGTAGTTGCAGTGAGTGCACTTACTTATTCCTGTTCCTGAGCTTCTTTATAGTCGCTCTTGCCGCCAGTCTTCTCCACGAGCCGCGTGCTCTCGATCACGATGTCGTGCGAGAGCGCCTTGCACATGTCGTAGACGCAGAGCGCGGCCACGCTCGCGCCCGTGAGCGCCTCCATCTCGACGCCTGTCTTGTGCGTCACGCGCACGCGGCACTCGATCTCGATCGCGTCCTGCGCAGCCACGCGAATCGTTACCTGACAGTCCTCGATGGGCAGCGGGTGGCAGAACGGAATGAGCGCGCTCGTCTGCTTGGCGCCGAGCACGCCCGCGATGATGGCCGTCGCGCCGATCGGTCCCTTGGGTCCCACGAGCAGCTCGCCGCTGGCGTTCTCGCTGGTTGACGACGATGATGAGCCGCCGCCGAGCCGGCGCAGTTCGTCCAATACTGCGGGTGGGAGGCGGATGAGTGTGCGCGCCGTCGCCGAGCGCCGCGTCACGCGCTTGTCGCTCACGTCGACCATCTGTGGCGTCCGGCCATCGTTCGACAGGTGCGTGAACTTGGACGACGTGTCGCTGCCTGCAGACGAGCTGGAGCTGATGCCACGACTGTGCTGTAACCAGAGCGCATTGCTGAGCGCAGGAGGGCCTTGACAGTAGCTGCTTGACGTCCAGAGCGCATACGCGGCGCGCGCTTGCGTCAGCAGCACCTTTTTCATTGCTTCTTTTTTGCTTCTTCTGAAATGGCGACCAAGCGGCTCGGAGGCTCTATTTGAAGAAATGACTAACTCATTTGCCGGTTTTTTGGCTGGAGCCCTGACGATGCAAACTGGTACGAGGCAATTGACGAAACTCGGTGGAGCGCTGCTCTTTTGAGTACCGACTTATGTGCTTGCTCTGGCGTGTGGCTCTGATAATCACAGCAGACATCAAGGTCGTGATTGAGCGAGCTCTCACTCGCTGCACGCACAGCTCGCCTGCTCCCAGCCTACGCCACTCTGTGGCTGTAGCCCTTCGCGTCCCATACAGGTTGGTTGCCGTCTTGCCGACTGGCTTGCGGCATCCCACCTCCTCATCTCTTTTTGTATCGTCTTTATGTCTCTATTGACTGGTGTATCGTCACTTAGATAGGCCGTTCCTTCAACCGCCGTACGCTGACAGGAGCGGGGCTGAGATCCAGACTGAGCTCAAGAATCGCGGTAGGAAGCTCATGCGACTCATCCGGACGCCCGGCCTCGACGGCTTCAATGGGACCATGAGCCTTCCACCACAGCGTTTAAGCAGAGAGGTGCAAAGCCGTTATCAAGGCACTTGAGCGCGACGACGCGGCGAAAGCCCTCGGGCTGAGCGGCGGAGCAGCGAGGGCGATCGAGCTGATCGACGACACAGTAGCGAGCACGTCAAAGCGACGTCGGACTGTGGGATCGGGCCGTCAAGACCTCGGTGAACGTAAGATGACGGTGGCGACCTCCTCTGAAGAGCGCTTCAGCAGATACGAGGACGCGATTGTTCGCCGTATCCACGAGCTCTCGACTTTCAAATCAGAGCTGCTGACCCAGCTGCGCGTCCACGCAAGCAGCAGCCTTCTTCATGGAGAGAGCGAGCTCGCCACGCTCGTGCGTGCGGCCACCAGCGAAATCTGCAAGAGCCTTCGGGACGTCATTGCTTTCATAGAAAGGTACTAGCAGCGCTTGAAGCAGCACGCCATGAAGTCGTGAGCAGCTCCTAGCCTCTCGCTGCCTGGGATGATCAAGATCAATCAACGAGAAAGCGGCATGCGGCTGCGGATCCGGCGCATGACCAAGCGCCCAACGCTACCACGTAACGTTGAAGAGCGCGAACAGCTGCGCTTCCGCCGAGAGGAGCGCGAGGCGAACATGCGTTACATCCACGAGCTTTCTCTAATGACGATCGCGCTCCTGGCGTGCACTGATGCGGCTGCAAGCGAAGCTAGTGGTGAAAGCATCCAGAAGGACGTCGAACATCGGAAGCCACCAGCAGCGCCTGGTGCAGGAGGTCCTCCTGAAGTTGTAGGCTCAGCTTTGGCAACCGTTTGTTGCTTTCTATGGCCATTTAGTATGTACCTACGGAGCCAGCAAGGGCAGGTTGCGAGTTCCAGCAGCATCAGGGCGAGTCAAGTCACGGTCGAATATTTAGATTAGCTTCTCGGCAATGAGATGCGTCGTCTTGACCTGTCCGCTTCCTCACACCTACCACTTTCCCTCTAAGTCTCTCCTGCTGCTACAGTATTCTTCTCTTCTTTCTTTCTCATCGTCTCTCATCTGCGAATGCTCTCTTCTGTCGTCTCAGACGCAAATCTGTGGCTTGAGCTTGGGCAGACTGCGCGAATAACAACAACAACCTACTTTGCATTACCATTGTTCCCTTGTTCTTCTCACGGAGGCAGACATGTAGATACACGAGCTGGGCGGTCTACACGCAATGAGAGAGATTTTCACCAATAACGTGCGGCAAGAACCCGGGCTGCACTCCTTCCAGAGCATCCACAGGCCGATTGTGAGATCGTGTAGCCATCGAATTTCCAATACTCGCGGCGGTCAGAGGACAGTAGGTATTCCAGCACCAGAGTTTGCGACAGTTGAAAGCGGTTCCGTGTAGCTGCTGAGCTCATGTATGACTACAATTTAGATCGGTCTCGCTCTATATCCTTTATACGCTGCGCTGTGTGAATGAAACTACGGAGCCGCGAGCTTCTTAGCGATCTGCGCGAAACTCTCGCCCTGCACCTTGGCGACGTCGAGCTCGAGCTGCGACGGCTTGCGCGAGCCGTCTGGGCCGGCGAGGGTGCCCGCGCCCCACGCGCTGCCACCATGGATCTCGTCAAAGCTGAAGAGTAGCGGCGAGCGGTAGCCCAGTGGCACGTACGTCATGCCCTGGTGCGCCAGGTACGTAAGCGACGTGAACGCCGTGGTCTCCTGGCCGCTGCCCTGGCAGCCCGTGCTGAAGAAGATGCCCGCAGGCTTACCAACGAGCGCGCCAGTGGACCAGAGGCCGCCCGTGGAGTCGAAGAGCGCCTTGACCTGCGCTGGGAAGGAGCCGAAGCGCGTCGGGAAGCCGAAGAGGATGCCATCGGCCTCCTTGAGCACGTCCGGCGTGGCGATCGGGTGCTCCTTCTTGGGCGCCGCGTACATCTTGGCAAGCACTTCCTCCGGGAGCGTCTCCTGGACTTGGTAGATCGTCGCGGTCACGCCCTCGACGGACTCGACACCCTCCTTGATCTGCTCGGCGAGCGTGGCGATGTGGCCGTAGGTCGAGTAGTAGACGATCGCGACGTTGGTCATGGTGGCTTGTGAGTTGTGTTGGTTGTCTGGGGGGATCTTTGAAGAATGAGCGAGAGGTTGAGCGTCCGAAGGCTGCATAAGGGCCTCCGTCGGACATCTGTTGGGCTCGGCAGCACATATCGGCCGATCGCTGCACAGCACTGCGTCGCAGATTGCGATCTCGCCAATCATCATCAGGTGAACTTGACAGCTCGGCGGCTGTCTCACCTGCTATACTTGATCTCTTTTCTAAGTTGGCGAAGGTTTTGTGCCTGTACGTGTCAAACTGACCTGTAAAATTAAAGTACCCTCTTTAAATTGATTCTTGTTTTGGAGCACTTGTGATCAGGCAATCCCGATTGGTCGCTGATCACAGTAGCGAGGATGCGCTTTCGACGGCGGCAAATCAATTCAGCTTCGCATTTGATTCTCTCTGTTTGCTGTGGCTTTCGTCAGCACGCACGCGTGTATCCGTAAGCAGCGCAGGAGGGCATGGCTGCAGGTCGTCACCAATTCCAGGCGGTCGCTTGGACTGCTGTGAGAATCCAAGATACATATTGATACCGCAGAATTACGGCTGGGGCTTGTCACTTGGAGCGCTTTGCTGTTCACGCAGTCTGATTTCAGGGCAGCTTTAAAAATAAAGGTTACATTTCAGTAATTAAAATAAAATATGAGTATATTTTTGCTTCTAATATGTTTAAGAACGTACATTTTTGTCTGTATGATTTTACTTTTGTTAATATTTATTTCTTTATAGCTATTTTCGTATATATAGTATCATATAGGTCTATTAAAGAAAATTACAAATATAGCCTACTCATGTTTCCTCACGCAAACTGACTCGAGAATTGAAAGCGCAATGCAAATATTCTTTTCATCACCTGTGCGTTTCGATACTTCACTTGTAGTTTGTATGGTTAAGCATAATATGTAAAATAAACAGGATCCTCTCCTCGTCCCATGTTCCCCCCGCGTCCTCCCATACTCAACGCAAGTGGCTTGCCGCATTCGCACTCAGTTGGCTGTTGCGAGAGCCAAAGAAGAGAAAGCGAGAAGAGCATGGCGATGGCGCAGTTCGCCGCCTCGAATGGTGCGTCCAGCGGCACAAGCGACGCCCCCGCGAGCACCATGGTCACCTCCAGTACTAACAACAACAGCAGCAGTAACAGCAGTGCGGTGCGGCCTGGGCGCCAGGAGGTGCAGGCCGTGCTGAGCCAGTTCGACGCCAAGATCAATCAGATGGGCGACTACCCGGCGAAGGACATCATCAACGCACTCACGAAGCTCGCGGAGCGCATCGACTTTGCGCAGGACATCGTGAGCTTCCTCGAGACCAAGATCCACCGGGTAACGCACATACACACATCTTGCGTCTGATGGAACACAGTGCATGCATTCGTCTTCTCTGTATTGGCGTGATTGGTTGATGGCGGCGTTGTTGATGGGAATGGATGAATGGGCTTGTGCGTGTAGTGTGCATGTATAATTACATGGTGTGGAGTGTGTGAATGGAATGACTGAATATGAATGCATATCGGGTACAACAATACGAGGCAATTCGATTCTGCTGCTGTCTTTTTCGCTCTCTCGCTCGCTCAGTCGTCTCTGTCTTTGGTCTTGTGGCTTGTCCACGGCTATCGCCTGGTCGTCGTCACTCTCGTCTCAAGTGCTGCTGCTGTTGATGTCTCCATGGCTGTCTGAAATCCCTTCGTTTGAAGACATACACATGCCTGATGGTCTTGTGAACGAAATATCACGCCGGCGGCAAGGAAGACACGAGGCATTCGTGGCTGCACAAGACCCTCTCCTGTGACGCGCAACACACACACTCAAGGAGCAAGACAGACGCACGCGCAAGACGCATCACTGGAGCTAGGACTATAGATACATTCCGAGATGAGAGAGAGCGAGAGAGGCGGCAAGCAGCCTCACACGCCGCCAGCCAGCCAATACATACAGAAACATCGAACCCCAGGCAAGGCATTTCCATTATTGACGCTTGTGTGCTGTGCGATGTATGCCCCGTAGGTTGTGCCGCATTTCAAGCTGCCAATCTTCTACCTGACCGACTCGATCCTCAAGAACGTGCGCGGGCCGTACCCGGTGCTCTTCGGCCGCATCATCGTGCCGCTCTACTGCAATTGCGTCAAGCAGGTATCTACCATACCAGCTCGAGCAACAATGACAATGCATCTGTGTACATCCCACTGTGTCATATCCATCTGCGCTTGTATCCATGTCTAACTAACCCTCGTGCTTTCACTTGTCTCGCTTCTCGTAGGTCTCTGGGAAAGACCTGCGCCGATTCATCCATGTGCTCAACACGTGGGAGCAGACGCATTTGTTTGCGCC
This sequence comes from Globisporangium barbulae, assembly GCA_023337805.1. Classification (NCBI taxonomy): domain Eukaryota; phylum Oomycota; class Peronosporomycetes; order Pythiales; family Pythiaceae; genus Globisporangium; species Globisporangium barbulae. The sequence goes on from JAADXK010000268.1 coordinate 21,949, forward strand.
CGACGCGCTCGCGCAGATGCGCGCGACCGCGAACAAGGCGCAGGCGCTCGCCGAGCCGTCGCTCATGACGCAGTCCGCGAGCTTCTCCTCGCAGCAGGCGCCACCACCAACAGCACCACGTCGAAGCGGCTTCTCGTCCGTGGGACCAGCTGGTGCGTCTCAGCCTGGGATAAAGAGCGCTGCCGCACAAAAGCAACAGCAGCAGGATATGGAGCTGCGCTCGCTGCTGACCAAGCTGCAGAACGACATGGGCATCCACCCGACGGAGCACATGACGCTCGAAGAGGTGCGTCTGAACAACCCGGACTACTACGCCCAGCTGCTTGAGTTCCACGCTGCAGAGAAACAGCCGCAGCAGCAAGAGGCTCCAGCACCAGCCCCTGTGGTGGCTTTGCCGCCTGGTCCAGTGTTGGGCGGACCTCCACCCGTGGCTCGCCAGCCGATCCGCGATCCTCGACGAGGAGCGGATCCCATGGGTGTTTCAAGCCCACATCAAGCCCCAGGCGTACCTCCACCACCAGCAGTAGCTGGAGCTCGACCAGGTCCACCGCCGCAATGCGCGCCAAACAAATCAGCGAATGTCGCGCACCTGATGCAGCTGCTCAAGCGCAAGCAGACCGCTCCGCCAGCGTCCCCACCACGCAATGAGATCACAAACGACCCGCCACGCGCACCCGATGCCGCTGCCGTGATGTCGATTCTGCAGAAACTCAAGGGCTTGACGCAGCACGAAGCTGCTGGGTCTCCTGTTCAGCCCATCCAACAGCAACAGCAGCAACAACAACAACAACAGCAACAGCAACAGCAACAGCAACAGCAACAGCAACAGCAACAGCAACAGCAACAACAACAACAGATTCGAGTGCCATCGCCGATGCCTCCGCACCTTCAGCACCGTGGTCCACCCGGGCCGCCGCCGCAGCAGTTCCCGCCACGCCCACCGCACCACCAGTTCCACCAAGTGCCGCCCTCGCTCCCACCGCCACCGCCAACGCAGCAGCAGCTGCAGCAGTTCAATGACGGTGGCGCGTCGCGCATGTGGTTTAGCGACAAGATCGTGAGCCACAAAGAGCGCGTCGAGTCGAACGTGCAGAAGCTCTACGCGGCGCTACCGCTCGTGTGTCGCGACAGCGGCCTGCGGTTCCGCGAGCAGGAGAAGCTGAACGCGCACTTGGACTTTCTCTTCCAGTACAACCGGTCACTCAAGGAGCGCGGCAAGGGCGGCATCTCGCGGTCGTGGTACCCGGACGAGGAGCAGTGGGTGACGGACTTTGCGAGCGACAAGGCCCCGCGCGAGAGCACGAGCAGCAGCTTCTTTGATCGCAAGGAGAGCGAGGAGGACGACCAGAAGGACTCGTGGGACCACGCGCGCGTGCCGGTGGACGAGTCTGTGACCAAGTGCAGGATCTGCGGGTATGTGTGCGATTGGTGGTCTGGTTATACTGTTGAGTGATCTATGGGCTGACATCGTTGATACTATTGTATTGTAGTGAGAGCTTTGCCAAGAGCTGGGACGAAGAAGAGGAGGACTGGATGTACACGAACGCCGTGATCGGCACGATCCATAACCCCGCGGTGCCCGACGGCTCGGAGGACCAGGAGACCATCTTTCACAAGTACTGCTACGAGGCCGTGACCGCCAACTCGAAGCACATTACGCTCGAGTACTTGATCCCGGGAACACCACAGGGGATCAAGCCAAAGGGTCAGTTTGCGAGTGTGTCAGCTGGCGGAGGAGATGGCGTGGCGAGTGGTGTGAAGCGCTTGCTTGAGGTGAGTAGCTCTTCTGTTTTGGCTGGGATTCGCTAGCTACAACGCACTGGAATCGAGGTCTCACTCACCGCCATTGTGAATGTGTCTGATGGTGTATTGTGAAGCAGGAAGAGGACTCGGACAGCGACGAAGACGTGAAGCGGATAAGAGCGGACTGAGAGCCTCGAGCCACTGTGGCTGGCGGCGTCGAGCGAGAGCGAGCGAGTGAGAAGAGCAAGACATTGACAATGTAACAACAGTAAGCACGATCGTTCGTATTTACGTCGTGTGGCTGTGGTGGAGTGTGTTGGCAGCGACTTCCGTTGGTTAGCTGTTTTCTAGTAGGTTCTTTGATAATTTTTCGCGAAGCTCGAGCTACAACGTTGCATTGTCGAGACCGAACGACTTGCAGAGGAGAGTGAAGAAAGACAAGAAAGGGGATTGCAGCTTTTCAGAGGCATCTCAAGGAAGTTCAAGGTGAAGAAGGAAGAAACAGGTCATTGCGTAGCTAGCGTCCACGAAAAGCTTTGCATAATGAAAGTCAGCCCGGTCTGCGCCTCGTCACACATTCCAATCGATTCCATTGACTATTTATACAGTGTGGAACTAAGTTTATGTTTGTAGAGTCGTCGCGTTTGCGCGCGCGAGCAGCAAAGCTCGCGCAGGTGAGTGAGGTGGGTGGTGAGTGGCGCTTGCGAGCTCTCTCACTGTCTCCACAAGCGCTCACTCAGACTTGCGCCGCCGCGCCCGCAAGGTCCTTCGCCCCCGCTGCGCACTCGCTCGCCGCGTGCTCTCGCTTCCACCGCCCACGCACCACCCCCTCCCGTTCCCCACAACGTGCGAGCCGCGACTTAGACCAAGGCTCTGTGAAGTTCGTTGCGGCTATTGCTATTGCCCAAATAGAATCAACTTTGCTTTTGCATTTTTGCCGTCATTTGCTCTATTGTTGTTTGTGGCGTCATGGTACCAGGGAAATACAAGGCGTTTCGCATCCACGAACAGCGACCAGGACCGAACGACCAGCTATTCGTGGTTGAGTGGGTTGGTCACCCCGCTGAGGAAACATGGACACTCGAGACAGAGGAGAAGCTAATCAGCATGGGCTGCAAGCTATTGATCGTGCTCTTCCGCGGCTATTCCGCGTGGAAGGTTGGCGCACCCGCAGGGGAGACGCGGTCGTGGGCTGACTTCTTCAAGGCCTTTCCATCGCAGCCCACGTTCTCCTGCAGTCGCAACGGCCTGGAGACCTGCGTGCTTGAGGCGCTTCGGGGCGCTGCCGCGCTTCTTCGCGTCGACGGCGCGTTCGCTGACGAGCGAGCCTTAGCGTTTGAGCGTGCGAGAGGCAAGAAAATGAATGACATTGCGTGGAAAACGTTGGTCCAGTTCGTCGATTTCTGCAACAAACTGCAACGCAAGGCGAAGCAGCCTCGCGTATGCATCGGAAACCGCTCCACCAACCTGGCGAAAAAGCACATGCGCGGCATGCTCGACTTTAAGCTCAACGAAGGTGTCTATCTCTGCGGTGCATTTAACCACAGCAGTGTGGGTCATGCATTCGTGCTACAATCAAAAGGCACCCAAACACTTTGGTGCATCGACCCTGCTGTGAGCAGCAAAGCGGTGCGATTCACCAAGGCAAAGGCTGATTGGATTCGCCGTTGGAACTTCATTCAGAATAAACTTGAGATTCAGTAAAAAGAACCCTGCTTAATCTATAAACGATCTGTTTAATGAATTGTCTGAGGTTTAGTCAATCACCACTTGAATTGGAGCGCCAAGCGGCAGGCCACGGCCACATCAATGAGTGAAAGAGAGAAACCCTTACATGGTACTTGAAATGGTGCGTCCGCATCCCCTCCCTTCCGCAATGACGCGTCGTGTTACCTTAATACTTGCTGGCTATGTCTGTACGCAGGCTTCGACTGGAGATGTTGCGCACCACAAGTACGTTCGACAAGTCTCACATAGGTAAGCATGTATCAGAATTTTTTAGCGTATGCTTGCTGTAGGAAGAAGCGTCGGATAATGTCTCTCCTTGAGATTGAGTCCAGATACGAAGTTTCTGAAAACGAAGAGCCTAGATAAGCGACGCCAACTTGCGAACAAGCGCACAGCGATTTCGCAGGATGTTAACCCTAAACCAGCCGTTTACAAAACGTTGCAGATGATCATACAAATATCAAGTTGAAAATATGGGTGAAGAGATTGACTTTTTTACTCGAGCATCGCGCTCGGTTCATTCTCTCATTCGTCATTTCTCGCCATGAGTGGCAAGCGCAAGAAGACGGACGAAGAGAAGGCGTTCTCCGTCAAGCGTGAAAACACCAGCATTGTTTGCAAGCTCTCTCGTATATGCAAGGACCCGGACCTGCTCACCGAGATCCGGGACACCTGCGTCGCTCTGAAGCAAATCCAGCTGGAGGCCTAGCACATCGTCAACCTCCACGTGCTTCGCTGCCTGGAGAACGGCATCGAGCTCGCGATGCTCGACCAGACGTTCTTCGCCTGGTGCTGTCAAGCAGCGCGCGCGATCGGGATCCGAGCGGCAAACTCTACCGAGGAGAAGAAGGTCAAGGTGGATCAGCAGAGGAAATCCGTGCGATCAGTGGACGAAGACTTGCGGGAGACGGTGCGTCTGTACCGATCGGCGCGTGAAAAAGTCAAAAGCTACACCACTCCTTCACAATTGGAGTACGATAACAACATCGTGCTCCAAGTCGCGGCTCAGATGCGGGCGAACGCTGAAAGTACGGTCGTCCTGCACTTCGAGAAACGGCTCTCCATGTACGCGCGCCTCCTGCTCGAAGAGAAGACCGGAAGGCAGTTCCCTCGTCAGAGGTCAAGCGACCGGTTCGAGCGTACTACCGCGTCGAAGACAACGACTTCGACGAAGTCGAGATCGAGCCCCGCGCGTGACTGGGGTTCGTACTCTTCGAGAGCGTCATCAAGGACAACTTGGAGTACTTTGTGCCAAAGTTGTACGAGATCTCAAAGAAGGTGGAAGCGTCGCAGCAGAAGGATCCGAACAAGAGAGGCATCCGGTCGTTCTCTCTTCTGCCGTACTCCAGTACGTACTCGGCCGCGCACGTCGTGATCAACGGATCGACGCTATAAGGCTTCTGTGCAAGGATTTTCAAGAAGACAGATGGACGAAATCCTCTCGACAGTCCTCTGACAGCATCCGGGAAGGTGCTGATTTCGAATGCGAACGTCTGCAAATCGAAGGAGCTGTTTCTGCGCCGAGGCTTTGCGGTCTCCCAGTTCGAGACCATGGCTCCGAACGTCGCGATCTCCAAGCGGGAGTTCGACGACATGGACCATGAGGCAAAATCTCCGTTCACGAGTCGCCTGTTCGCGAACTAGATCGCAACTAACGGGTACAGCGCCTCGGTGCTGCTGACGCGGCCGAAGCCGGTATCGGAGACCGGCAAGAAGCTGAGGACTCAGCGGACGAAGGCTGAAGAAGCGTTCGACGAGGAGTGTCGTTTTCTCCCGAGCGACTACGAGACGGACGCACTGGTCGCGATCGACTCCGGGATGCGGTCGCTGTGTACTGCCGTGAGCGAAGGCTGCGTGACGAAGAAGAAGAAGGCAGCGAACGGTGGTCGAACTCCACACCAAGTCGGCGCTGAAACGGTCCACTCGATCAGCACGAAGGAGTACCGACACGTTGCGGGAATGAACAAGGCGCGCTTCTGGCACGAGAACCTGAAGAAGCGCAAGAAGCGGTATGCCAAGGCAATCGACAGCATCCCGTCGTACAAGACGTCCGGTTTCGAGCAATACCTATGACGTCTGAAGATCTTCTGGAGAAACGTCAACTTCTTGATCGAGTTCTGTGCGGACAACGCGTTTTTGAAGTGGCGCTTCTTCCAGTCGAGAACGAAGAAGGAGGTAGCGGACGCAATGGCGAAACGCATCGTGCCGGTCGCCAGTCCGAGAGTACTCGTGGGGTACGGAAACTGGAGCCGCCACGACAGGGTCTCCGGGCACGCCCTGAGTCCAGTCAAAGGATTGAAGAAAGCGCTGAAGAAGCGAGCTACCGTAGCGCCCGTCGACGAGTACCGGACAAGCAAGCTGTGCTCGGATTGCCACTTGCCGCTCGACGAAGCGCTTCTGCTGGCAAAGTCGAGAGACAACGAAGTCGTCTTGAAGAAAACCAGAAACGTTTTGCGCTGTGCCTCCAGTGATTGCAAGGCGAACTTCTGGGATCGAGACGTCAACGCTGCGCGGAACATCGTGTCGCTACTCAAGTGCAAGCTACTGGGATTGGGAAGACTGGAGCCTTTCTGTTGCGGCTAGCTCTGCCAGCGAAGAAGAAAAAAACGTGTGCTGGAAGCTTGCTTTGTTCCAACACACACGGTTCAGAGAAATATCTATGGGCATTTCGATGATAGTAATCCGTATACAGGGTAGCGAGTCACGCCCGGCGAAGTCGGGCACAACTACTTTGTAATGAAAGAACTCGCAATTGAACCTTCAAACAGTGTCTTGACTCCAGCTGATGATGTGGATATCATTCAGTCTACTCACTACCGCCAGACAGACAGTGACCACCATGGGCGCTGAGAAACACACCAACCTTCTTCCAATCCAGTATATGGATGCAAAGCGATCCCACGCTCAGTGCGCAGCAGATGTATAGGCTACGCGTGCAGTGCAGAGAGAGAAAGAGTGTGAATGGAAGGCGATCGGAGCTGACATATTGCTCGGCCAACGAAATGTCGGCCAAGGAAGAGCGTCCAACTCCAGCAACAGTCTTAATTTCACCTTGGCCAACGTAACGACTGTAACTGGCTGAACTGAAGAGGAATCGATTCTATTGCGCTCAACGAGCGAGCACCTACGTGATCCCAGGTTTGCGAGTGGAACTGCTGGCGGAGGAGACGGTAGAGCAAGTAGCAAGTCTGAAGGGAACGAAGGGCATTGGTAGCAGAGGTGAAGAGGGAGCTTTCGGTCGTGACTATTATCACAAGAAGCCTTCAGTTCATGGTGAACGATCCACCATTTTATGCAACACACTCGCTTTGTATTGCGCCTCTTGCTATTGCACCGCTCAATCTAGACGAACGCATGAATCTGCAACGTCTGCTGCTGTAATCGCTGTTGGTACCTCTCTGAGAACCTCTATGTCGTCTCGAATACATCTTGCAGGTCGGACTAATCTTGCAGCAGCTCACTCCATTCAAATAGAGAGCTCCTGCTGGGTTGGCGAGGTCAGCCACGCAACTGGTTGGAGCAAGGCCGAGGACGAGCTCGGCGTTCACATGCCCATAGGGTTCCGCCCTTGCGTACCTCACATGGAGATGTTGAGGTTGTCAAGCGCCGATATATCTGGCTTTCTTCTATCGAAGCCCCTTCGTGGCGCACTCTCTACCAGCCAGTGAACAGCCGTCCTATCCATATGGATACACCGGTGACTAACTGATCGAGCAATACAGCAACCCAACTCGCTCGCTCTCTCTTTCGCATGTTCATCTGATCTGGGCATCTCGAAGGTTTCCACAATACTGGCCCTCCTCACTCGCTCTGCCCAACTCTGGAGAGCGACCTTCGCCTTGAGCTACTCATTCCTCAACTCACCAGCTCCTAATCAACTGAAGCAGTCACCCCTCGTCTCTTCTTATCTTCACGCAATCCACAATGAAGTTCTCCCTCATCACCGTTGCCGCCTCGCTTGCCGTCGCCAGTGCTACGGACTGCGACCTGACCAAAATCTCGCCGCTGCTCACGAACCCGAACGTCGCGACCTGTACCGCGGACTCGGGCTTCTCGTTCACGGCGCTCTCAGCGCCGACGGCCGAGACTCTGCCCAAGCTCTGCGCCTCCACGGCGTGCAAGACCGTGCTGACCGCCGTCAAGAGCCTCGGACTGGGTGACTGCACGCTGCTCGGTATGAAGCTCGAGACGGACCTGGTCACGCCGATCCAGACCGCCTGTGCCAAGTCCAGCAGCTCGTCCAACAGCACCAGCGCTAGCAACAGCACCACGTCTGCGGGCAGCAAGGCCGGCACGGCGACGGTGGGCAGCACCGCGGCGCCTACGACCACCACGAAGCCAAGCACCAGCAGCGGCTCGGGCGCCTCGGCGAGCACCGTGAGCACGCTTGCGCCGACCAGCACCCCGGCGCCAACGACCGCCAAGTCCGGTGCGTCTTCGGTCGCCATGGCCATGGGTGCGGTCGTCGTGGCCATCGCCGCAGCGATGTTCTAAGCGGACGACTCCAAGGGAGAGATTCATTTTGTATTGTACTTTACTACCACTAGATACTGCTGAGAGGTTGGTCGGACTGGTATGGATCGGTTCTCGTTTGAGGGACCAGATAGAGTGTCGAGAACTAAGCTAAACAATGTCAGCTCTGTGTATCACTTCATAGACTTTTGTGCACGAGAGCTGCCCTCAGTTCCGTTCCATTCCATGGAGATCGTGCTCTCGAGTGAGCCACTCACTACAGGCATGCGGTGCCACCAACCAAAACTTAATGTCCGTGGTCTAGTTGTATAGTTGTGAGAGTGGCTCAGAAAGAGCCTCGACTAAGATTACCACGAACCATCAGGAATCACCCTCGCATTGCCGATCAGTAGCAATCAAGTCAACAAGTGGTCGTTGACTCCGTTGCCGTTCCTGGAAGTGCGTGCACTTTGGCTCATGCGCTTCGTTTACGCGTTTGCTCGTTCACACGATGTGATCTCACAAATGAATAGCTGACTATAGATCAAGTTCATTGACCCGTGAGTGATGATCTCGTTGAGAAAGTGCAGTCGCACGCTCGGCTTCTTCGATCAGAAATGTCAACCACGCTTTCTCACGTACACTGTGCTCTGTACTGCGGCTTCGCAAGTTTGTTCGAGGACGAGTCGTGGTGGTCGATGTTGTCGACCTTGAGCTGTTGCTGGAGCTCAAAGTCGTAGTCCGCGAGGAAGAGCTTCGTCCACGGCGGGCTCAGGTTGTCCTGGAGCACCTCGGTGCGGCCGATCTCCTCGATCCAGTGGGGGCTCTCGAGCATCGAGATGACAGCGAACGGGTCCGAGATAATATCCTTGAGGTTCTTGCGCGACGTTCTTCGTCTTCGCGGGGCTTCTCTGGTCGCTTGTCGCCTGCGGAGCTCTTGTTGAAGTAGTGAGATGACGAAAAGGGATTGAGTTTAATGTGACGCGAAGGTTGCACCACCAGAAGTGAACCTCGAACGCATAGGGTGCAACAACCCTCCCGACATAGCGCGGGTAGCTCAGCAATATTTCCACGAATCGGCGTCCATAATAGTGCCGCCCCTGTCTCCTGGCTCCCACTAAAGCTGCTGGATTGTGCCGCCCTCTCGCCCTTATGTGACAGAAGGTCGCTGCCGTTGGGTCGTGCTTTCTTCGTTCTTCTCATTCCTCAATTCACCAGCTCCAGCTCAAGCAGTCCCTTCGTCCGCTCCACTCCACTCTTCCCATTCAATCAAGCCAGCCATGAAGCTCTCGCTCGTCACTCTCGCCGCCACCGCCGCTGTTGCCAACGCCGTGACCTGCGACCTCACTAAGGTCACGCCGCTGCTGA
>JAADXK010000269.1:0-31163 GCA_023337805.1 Globisporangium barbulae
CAGTACCTGGACAGCGTCCAGGGCCGTACACCGGAGGAGCAGGCCATGTGGAAGCGCATGGCGCAGCTACACCTGCAGGCTGAAAGTCTGTACCAGTTCACCAAGAAGAACACCGAGACGCTCTTTCACGGCAACCCAGTAGCGAGCGCTAGTACCAAGGAAGTGCTGATGCCGCCGGCAGCGCCAGCACTCCAGGATTCGCTCTCGCATCGCATGAGCATCGATTGAGGAGCATAGCAGCAGTTGATAGTATCTCATAGGAACCTGTACATGTGAGAGTCGTTGATAGAAGGATATGAGTGTTGGAGCTGTGTGGTTTACAACACATTTGCACACTGCTTTCTTTGTGTGAATGTTGTCATGTCTGAAATGGTTGGTTGTAGTGCACCCTGGCTTGTTGGTTGGCGCTCTCGCTACTAACTCTTGTGAGAGAAGCGTGGGGTTGTCTGACTGTTGTTGTAAATACTCACCGCATGTTATGTTAGTGTACACGTGGCTACCAGTACGAAGATCGTCGTCATCGTGCTGCTCTCGCTGTTGTTGTTGTTTGTCTGGGATGCCCTCGTTCGAGTCATTGGGGTTGGTTGGCTGGCTTGTGGCTTGTGCCTTGTCCTATCGAGCCTAAGCTTCGGATCGTCCGTTTCGATTCCTACTCGATGTCTTCGTCGATCGCGAGGCTCGAAAGCAACGAGAGCGGCGGCGCCATGCTGGACGCGATCAGCACGGTCTCAGTCGTCCGCTTGGCGTACTGGTACACGTTCTCGGCGGTCTGGTGTAGCTCCGTGATGCGAGCATAGAGGTCTAACTCCTGGCTGCCGCTGCTCATGGAGGAGGATTTCATGAGCGCGGCGTTCGAGCGCGCGCTGTGGGTCCACTCGCCGTCGTCGCGCTTGAGCTCGATCACGCTGTCCTTGCGCTCTAAGTCGTGGACTTCGCTGTCCTCATCGTCGTCATAGTAAACTGCCTTGCTCTGCTCGGGGATCTCGAGAGTCTTCTTTCGACTCGGAGTCGCTGATGCTAGAGTAGAGGCGTCCGACGAGGTTGGGGACGGCGAGGATGACTGCACGAGCATATCCACGAGGTCGTTCAGGTCCTCGGTCGACATGTTGCTGCTCGAGACTGTGTCCATGGAGATCGTGCGCGGGCCGCGCTGGCTCAGGGTCTTGCTGCTAGAATACGAGCTGGGTGTCGATTCCGACTCCGCAGTGAGCAGGGTCGCGCCGGTGTCTTGAAGGCTCACCTGCTTGATGATCGGTGACGGGAGCATGGGGCTCTCCCGCTGCTTCTCATTAGTCTGAGGCACTTCTGAGACTGGTAGTGTCTTCATTGGTTTTGGGACGGAGGTTTCTGGTGTTGGTGCACTTGGCTTCTCGCGTGGTGGTGGGGCCACTGGATGCGTCTTGGTCTCCGCTGGGATCGAGCCGTACATCCCGGCGAGGATCTCCTGCGTGGCCACTTCGAGCGTGTCCTGGGACTTGTGATACATGACGCAGGTCCGGCAGAGGTTCACCGTTATGTGCGTCACGAGCTTCAATGTGCGGCTGTAGGAAATGGCAGAGGTCGCGCAGCGTGGGATCGTGAGTTCCCGCTGGTCCCGGCACTTGGAGCAGAGCAGCGACGCGCAGAGGCGGCACGAGAGGGTCGTACTGAACTTGGAGAACGACCTGGAGCACGTAGCGCACGTCTTGGCCTTGGCGTTCTCCGTCGAGATTGTGCGGACGGTGCCGTTTAGCTGCCGCTTAGTCAGTTCCCAGCCGATCTTGCGGTTGTGCGACGAAGTCAGCGCGCGCCCGACGCTGATCAGACTGTTCGCCACGGTCTTGACTGCCAGCGTATCCGTCACGTTCCCGTTCAGCTCGACAAAGCTCTTGAGATACACGTCGATGCGGCCCCCGATGCCCTTGAAGAGGTAGCAGAGCGACATGCGCGCGCGCACGATCGAGAGGTTGTCCAGCTCGCGGCACGCCGGGTGCTCCACCGAGTGCAGCACGAAGTAGCCCACGCGCGTGCCGTTTGTGCGCGTGCGGACACCCATGGACTCGACGTACACGAAGTCGCGCGGCCGCACGACCGCGCCGATGACGTTCGAGTGGCCCTTGACGAGCCACTTGAGGCCCAGGAAGCGCAGCGGGTCGTCCGGCGTCGAGCCCTTGATCTCGTGCAGCACCTTGGCGTCCACGATCTCGTCCTTGGTGTACGCCGACTTGACCTGGGCGTACGTGGGGTTGGGCGACGACATACCGTAGACCATGTCCTCGACGGTGCCAACCATCGTCCCGACCGCGAGCAGCCGGGGCAGACCGTGCTCGGACGAGTTGGCCAGTGCTGCGCACGGCGTGGCTGAGACGTTCGTGGACGCAGACGAAGCTGAGGAGAAGCTCGCAGACGGTGAGAGCTGTGGGACGCCGCCTCGACCTGAGTTTGTGAAATCGTAGGCCGAGCCGGAGTTCGTGAAGTCGTGCATAGAGGCCCTGGATGAAGAAGACACGGGTGTGGGTGGTTTTCCTGCGGCCGAGCCGCGCACGCAGCGCTCGCGGTAGACCGTAATGTCCTCGCGCGACTTGATGGGCTTCCACTGGAGCTTACTCAGCTGGCGCTTGTGCTGGTGGTTGAACATGTCGTACTCGTCGAGCGCCTCGTCGATCACACGGTCCGTGAGCTCCTCGTACTCGGCGCACTGCTGCGCCGATAGCTGGATGCGCGGGAACACGTCCTCTTGGAGCGGGAACCTCATCGTTCGCCTGGAGCTTGAGTGCTGATGAATAATACGGAGGAGCTAATAGAATGGCTGGCACTGAATGAAGCTGCTCGTGGGACGTGCGTGCGTGCGCGCTCGCGTGGAAAATCGATTCTGACCTTGGGCTTCGAAAGAGATCCGGTGGTGGTTGGTTGGCTTGACCCTTCAATCTCCCGTCTTCAGAGCTTGCTGGCTGCATTTTAACACATGCAGCGGCTTCTTCAGATTGCTTTTTTCCTGAACCCTTGTCGGCTGTTTTCTCCTGCTGCTCTTATTTTTCTGCTGCGCCTCCCAATGTCGCTAATCTCACGGGCGCTCTATAGAGAACTGCATCAGCCAGATACTGAGCAGCATGGGTGGGTGGGCGGGCATTCGGTTCGCCAGCAGGGACGTCGGGCTCTCGCCAAGTGCTCGGAGAATCGTTCCTGCGCGCATTATTATGCAAACGTGCCTCCTCGCTCGCTCGCCTTCAATGTGAGCCAACCCTAACATAAGTATACAGATTGTGAGCGTAAAATAAATAACACTCAACTTGATGTGAGGGCTGAGACTGGGACTTCCGCCGACTTCCGCTGGCACCGAGTTGAGCTTTGTAGACGGCTTGCCTCGTCAGATTGGCTGGGAACGTACGCCACTCGAGCTTGGGGCTCTCAGAATTATGTGCTGGCACCCAGATCTGGCATAGTCAGCACTGAGACACCACCTCGCTGACGCAAACCTAGTGGGGGCATGCACATGAGCTATTCGATACGTGAGCATTGGAATGCAGTAATCATACTTACCTGACTGCCATGCAGTCGACCATGGCGCACCCACCAACACGAGACTCGAGAATATTGCAATCGCGAGGAAACTTGTCGAGCTCACTCCAGCTGGGCTCGGAAAGCGAAACCACATGGGTTCCTGTACCTTGCTGGTGAGTTGGCTCTCAAATCCCTTGCGAAGCGCAACATGCGCTTGGGTTGGTTAGGTTTGTCCAACTGGGGCTCATATTGTACTGTATTCCCTCATTGCACGAGTGTTCTCGAGCGCATGGCGTTTGAAACGCGTTGGTCTTCGCGTTGAAGATGCAGTCTTGAAAAATTCGTGAGATCTGAGACCCGTCACCACTTGAAGCCTTGCAAACGTGAGTCACGCGAGCTCTTCAAGCGCCTTAAAGCATTCCGTTCTCAATATTTTTTCTCGCTCTCTCCCTCATTCGCTTGAACAACTTGAACCTTGTTTCAATACACACATAAATACTTTCCATCCTGCACACTCTCGCTCGGGTCTTTGCTCCTTCGTCTTGCGCTTTGAGTTTCCTTCTCTACATGATTCCTCTCCATCTTTACTTTTTCTCCTGCGAAGCCGCGACCGTCATGGATCTTCCTGGACGCAGTCCGACGACATTGAACTGGAACGGCTGCGAGAACGAACGCAACTTGTGCGAGCTCTCGCTGTTCAGATTGCCCTGCGAGAGCAGCGTCTCGGTGTTGCGCTTGGCAACCTGGTACGTGTTCTCCGCCGTGTCGCGCAGGTCGTTCATCTGCATCCAGAGCTGCATCTGGTACGACTGCTTCCGAGGGTACTGGTTCGTTGACTGTGCGTCCTCGTTGCCTTGAACCGACGGGGCCGAGTCTCTGTCGTAAAGTGCAGATTGGGCCTTCACGACCGCATGCACCTCCGTGATGCGCTCCTGGTCGATGACATGGTTGCCACTGGAATTGGCTCGGACCACAATAGCATGCTCGTTTACTGTTTCACCTCCGTCGTCTGTGCTTTCTTCGTCCTCGTTGCCTTCGTCGACGGGGAACTCGGACAGGTCTGGGTGGTAGAACACTTGCGGGTTGTCGACGTCTTCGTCGGCGTCCTCGTCCATGAGCGCAATCGATGATGTGTAGCTCATGCGGTCGCCTTCTGATTCCTGATACACAGACGAGGTCGTGACAGACTCGAGGTCGTTATCGTCGTTGTTCCCTTCCGCTGGGGGAGCGATGTAGTCCATCTCACGCAGAGTCTCGCACGTTACCGGCTCGTTCAGCAGCAGAATTGGTTCGTCGTCACGAGCTGGAGATCGCGATGGCGAGGACGATCTGCGGGCGTCGCTCTCGTTCTCCGTCGAGTCCAGGTCCATGAGTGTGAGCGCATCCGTTGCCGTCGTGCCTCGCGAGGATCCCGGGCCACCATCGCCTTCTCCATTCACACTCCAGGAGATCTTCTTCACGCTCGAGCGTCTGCTGTTCTGTGGCGACGACGTGTATCGGCGTCGACTGCTCCTGCGGCTCGCGCTCGACACTGCTGAAGCGCGTCCAACGCTCACGTTGTCATCGTTGTCCTTCTCACCAAGGATGGACGAGTAATTGCTTCGCTCTGACATCCGGCCGTCATACATGCCTTCGTACAGGCTCGGGTTCGCGTACGAGCTGCGCGTCGCGTAGGTCGCCGAAGATGACGCTCTCGTCCGAGAGCGGTAGCGGCTGTTCCAGATCTCCTGCTTGGCGATCTCGGCTGAGCTCTCGTCGCTCACGCTCGCGATACACTTCTTGCAAAACACCATGGCTGTTTTCGTGATCATCGTGTCGAGCGTCTCGGAGCTCAGCTTCTTGTACACGCGGCAGCGGTAGCACATCTGCTCGTAGCAGAGCTGGCATGTCGACGACTTGGAGAACGTCCCGAACGAGCGCCGACATACGCCGCAGCCTTTCTTCGCGAGATTGATGCCGATCGTCGTGTCCCGGAAACTGTCGTGGGTCCCAAAGCCAGCGCTGTTGGTGGTGCCGCGGCCGCTGCCATGGAAGTTGTTGGACGCCGTGAAGCTCGACTTCTGATCGTTCTGCAGGAGCCACGCGAGCTTCTTGTTGTGTGCGCACGCGACGGACTTCCAGCAGGTGCTCAGCGCCGACGCCGCGGACCGGATTGCCATGGACTCGAGCACTTTTCCGCGCGGCTCGACCTTCGCGGTCATGTACAGGTCCACGAAACCATTTGGGAGCTCGCGGTAGAGGTAGCACGAAGAGACCTTGGCACGTAGAATGTTCTTGTCGGCCAGCTCTCTGCACGTGGGGATCTCGACCGAGTGCATCAGGTGGAAGCCGATGCGGTCGCCGCTGGGGCGCATCATCACGCTCGAGTACTCGAGGATGATAAAGTCTCGTGGCCGCACGAACTTCTTGACCGCGCCCTGGTTCTCCTTGACGAGCCACTTGATGCCGAGGAACCGGAACGGCTCGGCCGGGCTCGGGCCTTTCATCTGGTACAACACGGCGCCGTCCACGATCTCGTCGTCCACGTACGAGGTCTTGACGCGCATAGACGCTGCGTTCGGCGACGCGATGCCGTACATGACGTCGTCCAGCGAGCCCTTGATCGAGCCAACGGCGAGCAGCGTGGGCAGGTTAGTCGTCTCGGGCTGCAGGCTGCGCTCCGTGATCGAGAACGCCGACGACGTGAGCCCGATAGTCTGTGCGAGCGGGTCCACATCCTCGGTCTCGAGGTCCCCAAGCGCTCTGCTGCTGCTATCATTAATGCCACCACTATTGGTCCACGCGACGGCGCCGCGACTGCTGCCGCGCGCGATCGCGCTCGTGTGGGCGGCGCTTCCGTGCAGCGCACGGTGCTTGTACACGACAATGTTGTCGCGCTTCTTGATGGGCTTCCAACGCGCGACGTCGACGACGCGGCGGTCCTGCGACCAAAAGTGGTCGTAGTCGGCCACGGTCTCCTTCACGAGAGAATTCGCGAGGCGCTCGTACTGCTCCTCCTGGCCCTCTGTGAGCGTCACCGCCGGGAACAGGTTCTTCGGCAGCGGGTACTTCATCGCCGTTTCACTGACTGTCACTCAGCCGTCGCTTATCTGTGTGTCGAGACCTGCAATAAGCGGGCGAGTGCGTGCTTCTCGGGGTCGGAATGCGAATGAACGGGTACGCTTGTCGGGCGGTCGTCGTGGCAGAGTGGCGAATGTGAGAAGGATGGCAGCCAGTCCCACGCACAGACAATCAATCAATTGATTCGAACGAGCGAGCACACGACGCTACAATACAGAATTGGATCGGGAATGAGGAGCGCGTTCACCGAGCCGGGTGGCTTTTGCTTCGTCGCTGTGAAGAAAGAAGAGTGTCGAATGCATGCGACGACGACTCGACGGTAACCCCGCCAAAGATGGGAGGATGTTTGTTGTGCTGGGTCTGGATGGATGCACTTACATTAGGTAAAAGAGCGACTGGGTTTCGACAACGGATTTTGTGTGCGAGATGACACATTGAATTGAAAAAACGATGTAAAGTGTGCTTTCTGTGGATTACTTTGCGACGTCATTGGACAGTAAATTGCAGAAATGTGTAATATCGGATTTTGGAATCTGCGGAAACATCCGGTTCAGACGTGACGTTTCGGCCTCGTCTATGAACCCATTTCAGTGGCCATTTTCCCACACTGATGAGGTTTTTAATTCGGGTCAAAGTTGGACGAAGCTCAGTGCGGTTTCATGGAAGGCGTGCTGCAATCGAGACCTGCTCGCAGGATCGCGCTGACGTGAGTGTTTATTCAGCAGTCAGTGTGCTCGAGCATGCGAAACAAGATCGATGTGCGCGCATTACGTGTGCTCAAACCGTTCCCACTATTCATCCAGACCATCGGAGTCTCACGCCATCGAGCTGGTCGTTACTTCTCGCAGCTGGGCATTTCGATCTCAGATGCAAGCAAAATTGAATTGCTTTGCAAACACCTCGATTACACAACTGAGTTATTTTACATAACAGCTTGAACACAAGCTGTTATCGCAACATGTGTATGGACAATATTCATCGTCGGCCCAGTCTTTCCATCTACCCACTTGCCTGGCTCACAAGAGCAAAGTCATTGAGGCAGGCTCAACGACCAGAGCCCAACATCATCAGCACCGCACTCGGTGGCAACATTATGTGGTGCACATTATAACTCAAATTAATGTAAGATTTGCTTGACGTGGACCACATTGTTGATTGAGTCATTGCCTATGACTTTCGATACAATTTTGCTCTGGCGAAACCCAAGTAGCAGAATCCATTCGCACCACAGCACATCGATAGTGTGGACCACACTATATTTATCAGCAAACGTTGAAGTTGTCCTTGAAAGGTCAGCGTGACAGCATGGCCATCGCGGTCGTATACGAGCAGCACAAGCCGCATGCGATGGCGTTTGCGGTCAACGACCGCCGCGCGCAGAGCATGACGATCAGCAACTACTTTGCGGACAGACACGCGATGTTCAAGATCCAGAGCACGTCGCCCAAGAAGTTCCGCGTGCGGCCGGCGTTCGCCGCACTGCCGCCCAACGCGCGTGTGGCCGTGAGCATATTGCTGTCCCCGCAGGTGTGTAGACGAATTTATAGATTTGGCTGTATAAAGCGACGGCGTGCGAGCAAGTCATGTTAACCCTCGGCGTTGATTCATTTCAGGAACGAGAACCGAGCGCGTGCAAGTTTCTCGTGGTCGTGCGCGAAGTGGAGCCGTCTGTCGTCACGACTGTGGCATCAACGAGCAATAGCAACAAGTATGGAGATGATCCCGAGCACGAGATGAAGCTGCGCTGGAAGCAGGCCGAGCGACGCCAACAGGACTCGCTGCTCTTCTCAGAGACCGTCGACGTCGAGATCGTCGAGCAACAACAGCATAGTGACGCTCGCTCGCCCAAGGCAACCGAACAAGAACAAGTAGCAGTGCATGTCGCTCCATCAGCTCCAAGTCCGACACTAGAGGTCAAGCTTCCAGCGCGCTCACCTAGTCAAGAAGCGAGCAGTTGTCTACACAGCCCTGCTGTGGTAAATAGTACCGAGCAACGAGCAGAGATCGTGGTGCTGCTGATGAAAAACCAGAGCTCGGAGCCTAAGAACCGCCTCATGAAAGATGAGAAGGAGCTGCTGCGACGTCTCCGCGCTTCCAGTACGCCAGAGCAGTGGTGCGTGTGGCAGGTGTACGCGTACCGCATGCGCGTGCTGCTTCGCGAGCAGAGCAGGAGATGGAGCAGGCCAAGTGAATGAGCGGACCTACTCGTAGGTGAGCGTCTCGATGTCTATTGAACGAGCAGGTCCATGTTGTCGACAGCTCTGCCTTTGGGAAGCAACGAAATGGCTCATGCTAACATCCTTCGTGCGTGTTAGAACTATGTGTTTAAATATTTTCAGATTACTGATCACCAAACCTTCTTCTATGTGAACTCTCTTCTCAAAATTGTGTTATTTCTCTACTTGTAGAGATAGAGCAAGTCGACGGTGTGGTTCGCACGCCCACTGCCCTTATGGCCGTCCGCATTATCGTCATCGTCGGTGCATTCTTCATCCGAGGGCATGTCGATGATCGGGAACGCCTCCTCACCGTCGTCCTCCTCTTCGGCGAAGAACGCCTGCTGGCTGTGCGCCACGGCGTCCTCGTCCTCGGGCTCGGCGCGGATGGCCGCCAGGATGTCGGTCGTGGGCCGCATGATCCGATCCGACGGCAGCCAGATGCGGCTCGACCGGTCGTACCCGGATGAGCTGCTGTAGTCCGTCACCATTGTGTAGCGGTCCTCGTCCACGGAGCCCTCGGAGTCGACCGAGTGCGACTTGTGCAGCCGGTTGCCGCCGCTGGTTGTGTAGCCGCGGCCGCGCCGGCTGTTGCTGTGGATAGACGAGCTCGTGTCGCTGCTGTCGTCTGACTGCGCGCCCGCCATCTCGAGCTCGCGCGTGGCGACCCAGGACGCGCTCAGCGTGTTGGTCGACACGACACACTCGGTGCAGAACTCCATCTTAACAGGGTTAAACACGCCGTGATCGAACATGAAGAGCTTCTTCGTTACGCGGCAGCGGCCGCACGCGGTCGCCGCGCACAGCTCGCACGAGCCTTTGCCAAAGAACCGCAGGTTACGGCGGCACACGGCGCACGCCGAGCGATCTTCGGGGGGCACGCTCGCGGACCGCATGAACGCCGTGATCGTGTTCTTACGGCCGCGGCCGCTGGTCACCTTGGGCGCCGACTGCTCTCTTGGCGCCTTGGTTCGCAGCGAAAACGCGAGCTTCTTCATCATGGCACACTGCACACTGCTCGCCGACGCCATGATGGACTCGACTGCGATCGTCAGCGCCTGGCGCTCGCGTGTACCGCCCTGTGGGTTCAGGTTGCCCGTGTAGAAGACCTCGACGCCGTTCTGCCGGTGCTGCCGGTACACGTAACAGGACGAAACCTGGCCACGGATGATGTTAGTGTCCTTGGTGAACTCGGGCGCCGACGGCAGCGCGATCGAGTGCACGAGGTGGTAGCCGATCTTCTCGCCGTCGGGAGCCATCGTGATGCCCGTGGACTCAAGGAACACGTAGTCGCGGTGGCGCGAGAGCTCCTCGTGGTTGCGCAGCACCCACTTGATAGTCATGGAGCGGAACGGGTCGCTTGTCGTTGGCGAAACAAGCGTCGTGAGGATGCGGTTGTCCACCATGTCGCCGTCCGCGTACGCGTTCTCGATCTGCATGGCCTCGGTCGAGAGGTTCACGACGCCGTGGAGCACGTCTTCGAGCGTCCCTGGCACACCACCGGTCGCGAGCACGTCGGGCACCTGGCCCACGCTGCTCTTGCCGACCTTGCGGTAGCACGCCATGTGGTTCTTCTCCTTTATGAGCTTCCAGCGGCTCGGGTCCACGCGATTCGCCTCCTCTGTGCGGAACTTGTAGTGGCGCAGCACCATGTCCTCCACGCGCGCGTGAGCTACCTTGCGGCACCGCTCGTGGTACTCCTTCGTGCTCAGGCTCGCCGTGGCCGGTATGGACCGTCCGGACCGCGACGACGACGACTTGCCCGACTTGACGGACAGGTTCGCGTCGCTCGAAGGCAGCGTGTCGTCCACTAGGTAGTGATTACTATTGTAGCTATGGCTGCTGGTAGTGTTGGCGACGTGACCCATGCTGGAGCTCGTGAGCGTGCGCTTGCGCGAGGCCGAGGTCATGCTGCTGGTGCTATTGCTGCTGGTGCCGATAATGTCCGACCGCCCTGTCGTCTCCCTGTATGTAGCAGACATGCAAGAAGACGCGGACTGACGGATACGCCGCTAATGCAGAGAGAGAGAGACGGGATGGATGTAGAGACGCGGGGTTTGGTGTGGCCTCTCTGTTTGCGTGGAAGCTACGATGCGAGTCCGCGTGCGTGTCTTCTTGGCTTGTGTGCTGCTGGTGCGTAAAGGCAATTCAACTGTCTGCGGACAGGACGACGTGACAACGACACGGAGACAAAAAGACAGGTGGCTTTTACGCCGAGTTCTCTCCACCAGATGGGGTCGAGCTAAACAAGGCTATTTCGAGCTAAAAACGGCATATTTCACCAGCAATAGCGGATTTCGAAGGAGAAAAGAAAACAAATAGACTATATCAACAGTCATATCGGATATTTGGGGGCTATTCCGTAGAAAACTCGAGTTATTCGGATCGAGCAACTGGCGTGTTTATAAATGTCACGATGAGCCGTCAGCCCACCCTCTCAGCCCATCAACAGCTGTGAGTAATGCATAATATATTAAAAACCTTTGTAACAAACGTATTTTCTACAAGTACGTTATGATAACAAATGTGACGGAAACAATATTAAAACGATAGTTAGTGACAGTTAATAAAAATGAGAGGATCCATGTGATCAACGTTTTGAAGCCCCACAAACCGTGACAGCAGCTGCACTGGGTAAAAACGTCGTTAAAATGAAATTTACATTCTGAATGTTGCACAAGGTTGCTTTAAACATCTCCGAACGTCTGCAGCAACAAAAGACGACACATGTTGGATTTACTATACCATCGTCTCTGCGAAAGTTGATTTCAATCGAGTGACGTCAACAAAGTGAATCCAACATGTGCGATCTGGCATCTTGCATGTTGCGCTCGGCGCAGTTCACAGATAACTTTCAACAAAAATTACACATTCTGACAGCTGCTTGTCTTCGTCCATCCATCCTGTGGAAACACTGCGCGAGGGCATGGCACACGACACAAACAGCACGAGAGTGGGTCGTGTCCATGGGATCCCATACCAGCCCGTCGAACTGAACACAGTTGAACGGCTCACTTGAGTAGAATGGAACCTCGAAAACCAAGTTCTTGTCCTCCGGCATCTTCGCGTCGAAATCTAGCGCCAGGCGAGTGAGAGGTGGCGCGCTGATGACGCCGGGCGAGAGAACTCAAGAGCTCTACTACATCGCCATAATGCCAGCGCTTGCGATCGTCTGGATCTGTTTGCTGGGACGCTTGTTGGACGAAGAGACTGGAGAGAAAACTGCTTGACGTGCGGCGAGACATCCCCAACAACAGACGCGCCATCCATCTGTCTTGCGCACAACTAGCTCTTCGAACCGTACAGTAGTAGGCAGAGAGCCAGAAAACTGTCAACTGGATAAACGTCAAAATGATCAGAACAGCAGGTGAATTACGTAGCGCAGGTAAAAAAGTGCAACTTCTACACCCTCATTTAACAAACACCTTATCGATACTCGTCACAATATTATGTTACAGAGGTGGACACGTACTCAGACTCGCGAGTCAGCTGTGACAACATGCGCAAGGCCGAATGGCCAACGTGACCTCGTGGCGCGACGTGCGTGGCGTTGGATACCGAAGTCTCTTCGTGATCACGAGCAACATGATCACAAGAGCCGCATCCAGGGCTCGTTGAGGGCTGCGCATGTCCTACGGTTGCACCCCGCGATCTTCGCGTCTCCATCTAAGCCACGGACACAATTTCAACAGGAGTCGTGTTGTCCAGACGTGGCAGGCACTGACCTCTCGCTGCTTCAACATGCAAAGCCTAACTAACTATTTTCTCATTCAAATCCGCATCAACGCCAATGCGTACCAGTCCGCTCACGCTCCTCAGCCGCCGATGGCAGTCGGCTCTTCGTACAGAATCACGCTCGATGTGGTGGACGACGACGTGGACGACGTGCTGAACGCCTTAGGTCGCGGCTTCCTGCTCGAGGTGATGGCGGCCGACGCGGGGGTCGTCGCGGCGCTACTCGCCTGGTACGTGAAGCGCGGAGTCGTCGTCGTCGCGCCGCTGCAGACCTGCACACTGCCCGCTCTCGTCGTGCGTCGTCGGTGCTGCTGCTGAAGGTTCGCAGCCGCCATGGCCAGTACTTGGCGGGGTGTGGCCGAGACGGTCGTGGCGCTCATGCACGCCGTCGCCAGCACCGACTGCTGCTCCAGGATCTCCTCGACTGCCACGTGCGCCGCGCTCTGCTTGGTCGTCGACACGATGCACGGGATGCAAAAGTTCATCGCCTTCTGGCAAATCTCCTGCTGCACCTGTGAGCGACTGGAGCGGCGCGCCGACGACGCCAAGGACGACGCCTTGGACTTGACCGAGCCAGTTACTGAGCCACCGTACCGACTGCTGCTCAGGCCGATGCCGCTGCGTTCGAGGTCTGTCACGAGCTGCTCCTGCTCGAGCTGCTGCTGCTGCGAGCTGTCGTCGTGGCGCGTGAAGCTCAGCTTCTTGGCGACGCTGCAGCGCGAGCAGACCATCTGCGTGCAGATCGTGCAGGCCGCGCCGCCGCGCGTCAGCAATTTCCCATATTTGCGCGAGCAGATCGTGCACTTGGACGCCAGACGCGCCTGCTCCGCGTCCACCTCGCGCGCGGCCGCGGCCATCTCCTGGAGCATCGTGGCGCCCGTGTCACGATCCACGATCGACTGGTTCATCGTCCCCGTGGCGCGGGAGAGCGTGGTCGCGCGCCGCTTGCGCGAGCTCTGGTGCGCCGCCCACGAGAGTTTCTTGAGCTGCGCACACTCGATGCTGCTCGTGGCCGTGAGCAGCAGCATCTCGGCCGCGAGGTTCACCGCGAGGAAGTGCAGCATACCGCCGCTCGGATCGTAGTAGCCGCGCATGAACACGTCGACGCTCTCACCGCCACCCGAGGCGCGCTGGCGGAAGAGATGGCCCATGGACGTCTTGGCGCGCACAACCAATGGTGACGACGCGCTGCTGTTGATCGGACTGTTGATGCTGAGCATGCGCGCGCGAGAGTTGAGGTGCACCGAGTGCACGATGTGGAAGCCGACGACGTCGCCGCTCTGCAACGTCGTGAGGCCCGTGGACTCGAGAAACACGACGTCGCGCTTCTTAAAGAGCGACGTGGACGGGCTCGCGGAGCTTGCATGATTCTGCAGCGCCCACTTGAGGCCGAGGAAGCGGAACGGGTCGTCCACCGTCGGGCCCTGGATCGTCGTGAGCACCTGCGCGTCCACGACGGCGTCCTGCGTGTACGAGCTGCGGAACTTCATGGCGAGCGACGTGGCGCTCGAGAGTCCGTAGAGCGCGTCCTCGACGCGGCCCGCGACCGAGCCAGTGAGCATGAGCTGCGGCACCTTGGTCTTTGAGTCGTCGCGCTTGTTCTTGGTCGTCGTCGCGTTGACATCCGCACGCTCGTCGTCGGACGAGTCTGCTGTTGTTGTGGGCGTTGTGTTCGCGTCGTCGTCGTCTTTGTCTTGGTCGTCTGGCTCGGAAGCGGAGACCGCCCCCTTCTGCTTGTACACGGTGAGCTGCTCGCGCTTCTTAATGGTCTTCCACTGCTTCTTGTCCACGCTCAGGTGGCTTGCGAACGCGTGCGCCTCGTAGGACGCCTTGAGGCGCGCGAGCAGCGTGTCGGCCAGCGTCGTGAGCATGCACACCTCGTCGTCCGCGAGCTCGACGCTGCGGTCGACGCCGCGGCCCACGGACGACGGCGGCGCGACCTCGCTGCGTTGGTCCACGTCCATTTGCGCTGAGCCGCCGTTGCTGAACACGGTCATGCGCCGCGGCGGCACGCACGAGGAGCTAGCGAACCGGTGGCTGCTGCTCGTACTGGCGTCCAGCAACGAGTCCATTTCTACTACTAACTACTCGTGCGGGGCTTGCGCGCTTGCTTGCGTGCTTGTTTGTCGGTGTGTGCGCTTGTGTGCGGGTTGGCAACAACGACGGCGCAAGCAACAATGTGATTGTTGTTTGCTTGTCAGCGGTGGTGTGTATGTGTTTGCTGGTTTGCACTTGCGCGCAAGAAAGGAGCGACGGTGTGCGACAGACTCGAAAGACAGCCGCCACCGCGGTCTCCAGCCCAGCGCCGCCATCTGGTCGGCTAGTGTGGCACCAGAGCGAACCGACTCGGATCCGTGGCCGGTTCGATGTGCGAAATGCAGTCCCTATACAAATTCTCATACAAAAGATGCAAACACGCACGACCCACTTTATTGACCCAGCAAAATGGACAAAAAGAGCCGCCCGTGTATCCGGACACACCACAAGCTGACATGTGCTTGAGCATGGGAGCCACGAAATTTTGGTGCCAGTGGTGTAGCGGCAATCTGGGGGCAGTGCACACGCCATCTCGCTCAAAGTCCGTCTTTGCAGGCAATAAGCTGGCTAGGAGGTGATATGAAGTTCGCACCCAGCCTGCCTCAGGATCGTTCTCTCCGACTTTCGTGCGAAGCATTCATTCATTACGTTCACGCAATGTGCCCAGGCAGCTGCTGAATTGCTGGTGTGAACTGCAGCGACTCGGAGCTTCACGAAATTTGCATTTTCGCTTGCTTGAGATGCAAATCCCGGAGACTGGGCTCCTTAACAAAGTGAAATCGCGCGCGCGCGTTGCTCTAATGCCTCATGCTTGATCTCTCGCTGCCATCATTTGTGATTGTGCGCCATTTTGTTTGCGGTCTGCATTTGACGAGCAGATTTCTTCGCTTGGGTGCGTCGCGCTGGTCGCAGCGGCTGTTCGTGGCAAATCCTGGAGAGAAGGACACAAATGAGGCAAAACGCACACGCGACGACAAATAGAAATCGCCTTCTTGCTTGCGTTCTTGTCAGAAGATTGTCGATTTGTTTGCTTCGCTCGGCTGCGAGTGAATGAGTTTCTATTTCGTGCTCGGCGTTCTCGGTTTTCCTGATGATGTAGCATATCCGTGAAGAAATGCTCTCCGTTCGCTCACTTCAGCGACTCGATGTGCTCCTCGACAAGCTGCAGTAAGCAGAACGACAATGTTAAATACCCACACATAAAACGAGGAGAACGGCAATCGGTGAGCTATCCATCGTACCTGCATCAACCGCGTGCGATCGTACTGCTGTCGGAATGGGTACGCGAGCTTGTTTAGGTACATGAGCTCATTGCTCATCTCATCGACCGTCCATGCGCCAGATTTTATCACCAGAGTCTCCAACGCTGCGTCCATCCGTTCCTGCACAAACACGCATCGAAATAAATGTTAATGACTTCGCCCGGCATCCTGTGAGCAGTAGAACCAACAAAACCAGATCGCACCTTGTCATAAATAAACACCGGTTCCTCTTTCTCCTCGTTGTCGTTCTCATCCGATTCGTCGTCGTCCTTCTGCTCGCGTTGTGCAGACGAGCCGCGAACCGATTCGTCACGTTGTGGCTTCTCGGGTTTGCTACTGCTGAGCGTTGTGGTCTCGGCGCACGCAGCATCCATTTCCACGTCGTCAGTGCTCTCAGCCGGGTTGTCTGACACGTCGTCCTTCGCAATTGACGTCGAGTGGCTCTCTTCGACCACAATCACGTCCTCAGATCCTGCACTCCCGAAGGCGACGTCGTCTAAGAGCTCCACGGCAAACCGTTTGCCAAAGCACTTGACCGACAGCTGGATATCCGCTTTGATGTACGCCAACGCCTCCGAGACGCCTTCCAGCTCCACAACCGCAGCTTCACTGCCGTCGTCGTCACAGTTCTCATCGTTTGCTGCTGCTGCCTTTGGAGGATAGAACTTGGCAACCTCGGTCGCGAACCCTGCGACGCCATCTTCCGTGGCTTCGACGATCTCCACGAGGTCCTCACGTCGCCACCCTTCCTCAACGAGAATCGGCCACACGAGCTTGTTGAAGTAATCCATCTTGATCTCGGTGGCGATCTTGGTGTCGGCGATGACACTGATATCTGGTGCTGCTTTGCGGCACGGTGAACTCTCAGTCGTTGTCCCGTTGCGCTGGTTGCGCACAGACTCCTTCACGGCACTCTCAGTGAGTCGAGTGATGAACTTTCCTGGGACGTACTTCTCGGAGCCCCCGAGGACGTACTTGACGTTGTACGACCCGTCGTCGTTCGTTCGGACAATGACGCCTGCGCCTCCTTCTCTGTTCATGCCAGGGTACGTGCGGCTTTTCACAAACACGTGATCGCCATTGTGGAACACCACGACCTCGTCCTCGTCCGCTGCAGTCAGATCCACATCAGCGTCACGTTTTCTTCCCGACTTCGTCCCAATCGCAAGAGTCTTCTTCTCGGTTGTCACGCTTTTTGTCGTCGACTCGATGGGCTCATCGTTGTCTTCGTCAAACCACTGGGTCACCGACGGCTGCTCTTCCTTGATCACGACGGTTTTGCTCGTCGTCTTCTCTGACTGAGTGTTGTCTTTGCTGGTAACCCCACGACGCAGAGACGACGATGCCTCTCGCTTCTTTGGCAGGTCGTCAAGCCACGGCTCGGGAACTTTCACTCCTCGAATGCGCGCGCTGGTTCTGGTCGTGCTGCTTGACACTTGCGTCGTCAGCGCAGATGTGATGCTCGCAAATCCAGTAACGGTAGCGGCAGGATTACTTTGCAGACGCTTGGTGATCTCCCGACACTTGGCGAACAAATCGTACCCCTGGTGAGTACGGAATCGGTGCGCGTACGACATGATGTTGTCTTTCATCGTGCCTGCAGCGTACGCGATGTGCCTCGTCGCACTGCGTCGTGGGTTGAAGACGTTCGCATTGCGCACAATGAGTCGAATGTCGGCCATGAACTGCTCGAAAGAGCTGTACTCACCATCATTTAGCTTCTCGCGCATCGTGCTCAGGTCCATCGGGTTGTCGACGATCAGGTAGTAGTCGGGGACCTCGTCCGGATTCACAGGGAAGTAGAACGGCGTGTATGCCTTCTGCGACGTCGCATAATCCAACACCTGTCCAAGGAAAATGCGCAGCTCGCGCAGAAAGTGCTCTTCTCTCTCTTTTTGCTTCTGCAACATCTCTGGAGACAGCCCGTTGTTTGGCTTCTTTGGAACTGGCGCGAGTGGCAGCTTCTCAAACACGCAAGCCTTCTTCTTCCTTTGCATCGGGTTTGGCGGTGTCGCAAACACAATAAAGACTTGCTCGAAGTGCTCCTTGCGATACATCTTGGGCGTTTCCTTCAGCTGGAACAGGATGCTAGATTTCACGATCGTTTCGTTGTGGCGGAACAACTCGAGTAGACCGACTGGGAGATTTCCACCCGAAGACGACGTGCACGCGAGGAACAGCACTGGGAGGTTAGCCTTGATTTGCATGTTCATCAGCATCATCTTGAGGGTCACGTGCATGGACTCGGTCGTGTTCTCCCACCACATTTCAGCATGCGGCATATAAAGCACACACGGGAGACACTTTTGCGCTTCGTTCATTCGGTAGATCAAGGCTTCTTCCGCGTGATGCGTGTTAGGGTCTGCCACCAATGAAGGGTAGTCCAGCGAGAAGTGTGTGAGCCCTTCCAGCGCGTGCAGGAGACCTGCACCGATGTACTCCTGGCCCATCCCAGGAGTTCCCGTAATAAGCACGCGAGGGAAGCCCACGTGAAGCGGCATCCCACGTAGCAGCTTCGTTTTTTCTCTCAGATGAAGGCGCTTCTTTCTTGCCTCAGCATTCTTCGGACCAACAACAGCACAGTCGGGGCAAAACCACATGTCGTCATCGTTCTCTCCTACATTGCGCATGCTGCTTTCTCCGCTCAGTGATTCAACGGTCGCAATGCACGATGCATGGAATGCTCCTGGACACGAGTCGCAGCACAGCAGTTCTCCTTCGTCGCCGTGACAGATGTCGCAGTCGTCATGGTTGTCCTTGGCGTAGATATCGTGACCATCAGCGTCATCGTCATCCGAGCTCTCGTCATCGAGTGATCCACCGCTGTTTTCGGTGATGCTCTCGTCGATCGCTTGTCGGTCAAGAGGGAACAGAGGAAAGCGGCGAGCAATACTCGTCAGCACCAGCTTCAGGCTCGCTGTCAATAAGATCTTGACGGGGCGAGGCAGTGGAGCTGCAAAGATGCTCACGGTTCGATGGGACGCGGGCGTGATTTTCTTGATCGCTTTCAGGAAATCTCCACGTGACACCACGACCTTGTCCAAGTCAATGAGCAGCTTGTCCTGACTCCCATACACCTGCGGGTACGTTCGTCGCAAAGAGCAAAGTGCCGCCTCCGCACAAAGCGCCTTGATGTCTGCTCCGCAGTAGCCAACCGTGTGCTCCGCGATCTCCTGAATGAAGCTCTCGGTCAATGTTGGTCTCCACTTCTTCGAGTGAATCTCAAGCATCTTCTGGCGCTCGCGGACGTTCGGAAGTTTAAACCCAAGCTCACGGTCGAAGCGTCCTGGTCGACGAAGTGCTGGATCAATCGAGTCCAAGCGGTTTGTTGCTCCAATCACCACTACACGACCCCGAGAATCCATTCCATCCATGAGTGCCAAGAGGGTAGACACGATCGACGCGTGGATTTGGTCTTGTTTGGCACTGCGAACTGGCGCGAGGCCATCGATCTCATCAAAGAAAATGATAGACGGCTGGTTGCGTTTGGCTTCCTCGAACAGCAGACGCAGTTGACGTTCTGCTTCACCGACCCACTTGCTCAGACAATCTGCGCCCTTTCGCATGTAGAAAGTCACTTGGCGCTTCGGTCTCTCGCTTTCACTATCTACAGCGGCAGTAGAAGTAGCATCGCCATCTTTCGTCGCCACAGGAAGGTCATCGTCCACTTCCGAACAAGAGTTCGCCAGCGCGCGAGCCAAAAGAGTCTTGCCTGTGCCAGGAGGGCCATAGAAGAGCACTCCCGACGGAGGGTTGATCTTGTACTTCTCGTAGAACTCAGGGTACAAAAGCGGGAGCATCACCATCTCTTTCAGGGCTTCAATGTGCTTCTCGAGTCCGCCGACGCTCTCCCACGTAATGCTTCGATCGACTTCGACTGGCGTAATATCAGCTCGTGCGTTCTTCCCCGTGCGCTGGCGCTTCAGTCCGCCACTTCCTTTGCCAGGACTCCTTCGCATTCCACCATCCGAGTCGTCGTCGTACTTGTACATATCAGACGACGAAGATGAAGAAGACGAAGACGACGACACCGAATCTGAACGACGACGATGGTGCCGACGCCGTCTGTTCTTGCTGGACGATGACTTGGATGGAAAGACGAAGCGGTGCCGAGCACCAGTGTTTGGTTTCCGACCCAATCCTGATCGACCCGACTGGCGCTTCGCGTACTCCGCATAAGCCGCGAAGTTTGGATCCTTTGGTGGAGTCTCCGGCTCTGCACGTTGCACTTTGGACCGATCGCGGAGAGAGTAGCGGCGCTCCGTGTCATTCGCGATGAAGGACGAGGCGCGACCAC
This sequence comes from Globisporangium barbulae, assembly GCA_023337805.1. Lineage (NCBI taxonomy): Eukaryota > Oomycota > Peronosporomycetes > Pythiales > Pythiaceae > Globisporangium > Globisporangium barbulae. Next base: position 20,088 of record JAADXK010000269.1, read on the forward strand.
GTCGGTTTCTCGCCGCTTTGTTGATGGTAGCCTTGGATTTTGCAGCTTTCCTCCCAACCACACGGTCAGAGTCGTCGTACTGTTCACTTCGTGACACCAATCGCGAGTTCGTTCGCTGTCTCAGCGAGTAGCGTCTGCCAGCGTCATTGCCATCATCTTCATCATCAACGTCGCCTTCTTCCTTCGGCTCTTCTCGATCGTCGTCGTTGTCTTCGTTGTCGGACTGCGATCCGATCTCTTCGTCTGCTTCATTCTCCTCGTCCTCTTCATCATCTTCTCCTTCCTCGTCTTCATCTTCCGCACCCGCGTCGTGATGTCCATGATCGCTGTTTTTGGACGGCGAGATGGAACTCGTCGTCCCAACGTCACTTTCACGGGACCGAAGCGCATACCGTGTTGCTCGGTCGTGGCGTGGCGCAAGCGCCTGCTCCGCGTGAGCCTCTGCGCGAGCCTGAGCGCGCTCTTGCGCTTCGATCTGGCGATTGATCTCTTCGATATCAGATTCATCGGTTATGTCGTAGTTTCCCTGGTCGTCAACTTCAACTTCGTCATCATCTTCGTCTTCGTCTTCGTCTGAATGCTCTTCCTTCTTTTGCTCACGCAAGCGCCGATTCTTGCTTCGACGGGGTCGACCACGCTTGCGTGGCTCCGAACTGCTTCCGCGGCGACGGCGCTTCTTCGCGTTCGCGCGATGCTCTGGCGTGTGTGCGTACAGCATCGGGTCGAACACTTCGTCGTAGAGATTCTGGTCAAAGCGGTCGGGTTTCAAGCGCCGTTCGCGGAATTCATAGCGCTTGCCGCTGCGGACGTTGCCGTTCAGTTGCTCCAGCACAGATCCTTCATCTTCTTCAGCGGTATCTTCTTCCGTGCCGCCATGCGGTCCACGATGCTGGCGCTGGTCATCCGCCGCCGCAAGCTGGCGCTTCAAATGTCAACAGCACACGTAACAACATATCCACGGAATAACTTAGACCAGTGCCAACCATTTACGACAGTGTGCCACGCATGCCACAAGACTATATCACGACATACATCCAGCTTCCGCGACGACCGCGAGCGCAGCCGCGAGCGCGGCACCACCTGGGTCTCGCGCGTCGGGGACGTGTCTGTTGGTAAAAATGAAGAGAAGGAAAAGCCGTACAAGCAGCGTTAGCAGCCATAAACCGCACAGCCTTCATGTCGTGTACATGGCAGTAACGTGCATGACATGGGCACGCACCGCTGGCCGTGGAGCCCACTTCTTCGAGGACGCTCATTCCGTCCGCTCGTCCGCGCGCACTCGTGACGTCGAGAGCAGTTGTTGCGAAGGTTGGCGCCAACCAGGCAGGCCCGGACTGATATCAACTTTCACAGTATGTTATGCTTCATCATCGATCTTATTTAGGAGGTATTTGTACTGACAGGTTGCTGAGCGCATTGGCAGGCGCGGGCGATTATCTTTTCAAGAACACGTTTGTGTAGAGGAAATGTAGATATAAATGCAGTGAAAAAGGACATAAATGTCTGTACTTGAACTGGATAAAAATAAGGTTTGAAAAGCGACGGTGCATTCTCTTCGATCGGTCTTGAAGCCGTTATCAAACTCAGAAGAAAAAAAGTCGGAAACGAAGAAACCGAGCACGATGCCGATCGTAAGTACTAAGCGCAGCGCACACGTGCATGTGTATGTATCGATATCTGCTTGCTTACGCACGTGCACGTACCATTTCTCCCCTCTCTCCACCGTCACCTGCACTTGCCTGCGTGTGCGCTGTGCGGGCGGCGCTCGATTGCGAAAGCCACCAACCCGTATGAAAATGGGTCGATCAAAGAAGCTCACGGCATGAACTAACGCTTAGTTGTGCGCTCATGATGTCGATCTACTAGGTGTATGCGCTTGTCTCGCGCGAGAAGACCGTGCTCGCCGAATACACGGCGTCGTCGGGCAACTTCCCGACTGTCACCCGCGTGCTGCTTTCCAAAATCCCGAGCCACGATGGACGCATGTCCTACGTCTATGACAAGTGCGTGCAGTGTAGGTCTTGGCTTGTTGAATATGGAACAGGAGAAATACTCATGTGTGTTATGTTATATACGTCACAGACACATCTTCCACTACATCGTCGAAGACCAGATCATCTACCTGTGCATGACCGACAACGACTTAAAGCGACGAGTGCCGTTCATGTTTTTAGAAGACATGAAGGTGAGCTCTTCGTCTTGTCGTGTTGTTACAAATGGAGAGAGCTAACCGTCGGATGCTTCTATGATGTACAGACACAATTCAAGTCCTCGTATGGCGATCGCGGACAAACCGCCATTGCGTTTGCCATGAATGCCGAGTTTCAGCATGTGATTCGACGCCAAATGGTACGGTTTGCTTTGCCTTGTTGCTTGCAGTGACGGTTTTTTCACTCTTCTCTTGCTTACACTGCCGCTACGTATGCATTTTTACTTGGCAGGAGTACTATAATGCCAACCCAGACGCCGACTCACTCACTCGCGTGGAGAAGCAAATCCACGACGTGAAAGAGATCATGGTCGAGAACATCGGTGAGAACACGCATGCTCAACGTTTGGCGGATAATGAGATTGAATCTAACTTGCACGGCACTGCGATGTCGTCTGCGCTCGCTTTTCATAGAGAAAGTGCTGGAGCGAGGCGAGATGTTCGATCTGCTGGTCGACCGCACGGACAAGCTGCACCGCAACTCTGTCAAATTTAAGGGCTCCGCGACGACACTGCGCAAAACGGTGTGGCGACGCAACGTGAAGCTGTGGGCGCTGCTCGTGTTCGTCGGACTGGTGCGTAGCCGTGTGTTTGTCTGCTAGTGAATCTGGAGTGTCCAATTCTAACTTGGTGTAATGTTCATTGGTTGCAGTTTGTGATTTATTTAGTCATCTCCATGGCGTGCGGCTTCGATTTCAGCGGCTGCGGCCACAGGGGCGAGTAGATATCTTCGTTTCTCTCTTTCTTCCTTTTTGCCACACGTTCGTGCTTTGATGATGCTTAACAGATCGTAATCAGCAGAATGAAAATGCCCCCGACTTCCAGTTCTGATGTTCAGGGTATGCCCACGCGCAATCAATTGGTAAACGCATTACCTAGACATCATGAAGAGCGACGTATCCTTCACGCTCGTCTGACATTTCATAACCATTCTATCTATCTATTCTCGCCGTTCTAATCCTCTTCGCCCCGACAGGATTCCTAACCAGCCAATCCTAACTTATTTTTCTCCTCCTACAAGGCGTAGTCCAGCGCGCGGTCGAAGTGGCTCTCGGATGTCGTGCGCACAGCTTCGTTCCAGTGACCGACTGCGTTCGCGTGGAAAGCCTCGGTCACGACCTTGTAGACTTCTTCGTACCGGCCGAGGAAGTGCACCATCGCGAATTGACAGCCTGTAAACGCGAGCGCTTCCTGCGCGACCTGGGTGTGCGGACTCTGTACAGCCTGCGCGAGGCGCGTGAAGAGCTGCAAGTGCAGCTTGCCCGAGTCGTCGAGCGAGTGCAACGGTGGACTGGACATGACCACGCGAGCGACCATGCGAATCGCGACCACTTCCTGCGATGGATACTTGCGTGGCCAATTGGCGAGCAAGCGCTGCAGCAGCGGGACCGTCACCTCAGGCATGTACGACACGAACTGACCTGCACAGCTGATGAGCTCTTCGTCGTCTGAACCAGCAGGGTCCAGCCAGTGTGCGCGCCACAGACAGATCAAGCTCAGCATGTAGTTGCGCAGGATCTCTTTGACTTCCACCTCGCCGAGCGTGACGCTGCCGCCACTACCGCCAGTCGGAAAGCCATTCAGACTCTCGCCAACGTGCTCGATCGCATACCGCAGTAACTCGGTGAACCCGTGGCCGTGGTCGTTCTTGTTGTCCACGATCGCCTGTGACTTCTCGATAGACAGCGCGTGCGCCTTCCGCAGCAGCGCCGTGACGTATTCGAGACGTAAAGCCGTCGCGTCCGCGAGCGCGCGTGCGATGTGCAGTCTCTTGCTCGGGAAGTTCTTGTGGATCGCGCGCAAGATGTCGATGCGCGCGCTCGCAGTGCGGAAATCCTCGAAGCGCATGTCAGTCACCAGTGTGTGCACGAGCGCTGGCGTGATAAATCTGTCGACGGCTTCTTGCTGGGTCTCATTGCCGCGCTGCGTAAACAACCGGATCGAGCCGCCGAGCACGTTGTCCTTGAAGAGCGACGCCGCGAGCCCGCGCTTGACAAACTCTTCGTTCGGCTCGTCGTCATTGTCCGTGCCCGTGTCGTCCCCGAAAGCGCTGTACCCGCGCGTCCGACTGTCGCTCGGCTGCTTCTTCGTAAAGAGCGCCTCAAAAATCGTGTCGATCACCACATCTCGACTCACCCTGTTAAGTACACGAAACGCAAAGAATCACGAGCTCTGTGAGTGCCAAGAAAACTCAAGATCGAGCCTAGCAGCAGCAGCAAGACAAGTCAAAGCCACGTACTTTTTTGGAATGCGCTTCTGCTGCGAGAAAAGCGTCAGTCGGTCCGGAAAAGCGCTCGATGCGCCACCACCTTGGTCCTCTGGGTACACTTCGTCGTCGCTGCCATAGTCCGAGTCCGAGCCCGCGCTGTCGCTACGCGGTCGTTGCTGGAACGCAGAGGAAGCACCAGCACCAGTCGATGACGATGACGCCGTTGACGATGAAGACGCCGCATCATCTGTGAGTCGGGGCTTGAGCGAGAGCGACGGTCCGGATCCGGCATTGCTCTGCCGTGTCACTCGTCCCTGCATTCCACCCGGCGCAGACGACTTTGAAAAGCCCATCGCACCAATACGCTGCCGCCGAGGACGTCGCTCGATGCTCGGACGCCCGATGGTCTGCGACTTCTCCTGCGCCTGCGATTCTGACGCAGCAGCCAGCGAGCGAAGTGATGGAGCCGCAGTCTCCACCGTCTGCGCGCGTCGTGGTGGCGGTGTCTGCTTCATCGAGCCGAATGCTGTCCCTGTCTCCATCCGATTGCTGTTGGCGGTGCCGGGCGTCGATGGCTTCCCAGAAGCGGCTCTCTCCGTCACGAACGCGAGCGAGCGGCCCTGTAGCAGCGGCGCTTGCTTTGGTGCACCACCTCGCGCATTGCCGCTTACGGAAAGCGATGGCGTCGAGGCGGTTCCAGCGCTCGCAAACGGCTTGCCGGGTACAAATGCGGGGGCTGTGAACGACAGGTTGCTGAACTTGTGTTCGAGATCCTCGTCATCGTCCATGCTGCGATCGCGCGCGCGACGCTCCCGTGTTGGACGCAGCTTCGTCGGCCGCTTGCGAGCGGCAGTCGCTGCCGTAGCGCCATTCACGCCACCTGCTACCGTGGACGCAGAGCCGCTGCTGCCGACTGAGCCCGTAGCACCGGCCGAGCCCGTGCGCTTGATCGCCACTTTTGGCTTGGGCTTCGCCTTCGGCTTGTCGCCAGTCTTCACGCTGCCGCTACCAGCGCCCGCATCGCTGGGCTTCCTGTACATGGTGTTTATTCGTAGAGCACGCGCGTCTTCGAGCTACGCTTGCGTTATGCAACACGCCGCGTTGCCTATGCGTGCCGTGTTGTGGCTGCCTGTTCCAGTAAATGGCCACCACCAGAGCTGCAGAACATTCCAGCACCCCAACACGTCGATTATTGGAGATAGACAGGTAAAACCTGTTTATATAACGAACTCTCCAAGCTGGTGGTACGTGAGTGAGCTGGGTGGGCAACTTCATCGAGGCGTGAACGCAGTGGTCGTGGTGCATGAGCCTGTGCTAACACACAGTCGGACTGCTTCACTGTGCGGAGATCTCAACCAAAGCGAGCAATCGTACTTCAGCTCCACAGTCAGTCAGTCTGCTGAAGTATCAAGAGATCAACATTTATTTACTCTGGACGATACTTAGCTTCTCAGCATATCAACACAGGTACTACCAGATATCTCGACACAAGTAGCAAGGCGATCTAGTCGGTGACGCGCAGAATCGGCGCAACGAAGGTATTCTCCCAGCGCAAAATGGATGGCAGCACCTCGAAGAGTACCTTGCGCGCGTACGTGAGCGAGCCGTCGCCCGAGCGACCGGCCAGCGTGACGTTGCAGCCGAGGTCCGCACCGGTCTCGGGCGCGCGTATCCGCGTGAAGAGGAACGCGTACATGGTGAGCGCTGACATGCCGTTCGCGAGCGAGACCTTCTGCTCGAGACAGTCCTCGACACTCTTGCCGTACACGTTGAGCGTCTCGGTGCCCATGAGGAAGCCTCCGTTGGGGATCAGTGTGCGGAAGACCAGCAAGATGTACCGGATGCGGATTGGGTGGTCGATGTCCTGCAGGTTCGGCACGAGTATGTCGCGCGCGATGATCACGGCGTCGTCGCTGAGTCGATGCAGCACCTTGGTGCCATTCGTCCAGGACAAAACCTGCTTCATCTCGCCCACGTCCTGGTTCACCGTGCAGTCCCACGTGCGCTTCGCGAGCCACTCGGCGCTCTCGTGGAAGAAGCTCTTGGTCATCGTGTAGTGCGCCCAGTTGGCGTGGATCGTGCGCTTTCCTTCCCACCCGAGCACGCTGTGAGTCGTCGGCACGAGCGTGTTAGTGAGGTCCGCGACCTCGAGGATGCGGTCGCGGCTGTAGTGCACGAGCTCGATGGCAGTGGCGCGCGTGACCCACTGGAGCAGCGGCTGTAGCAGCGCGTGGTCCTCGTCGTTCTCGTCCTCCTGGATCTCGGACTCGAGCTGCTTCTTCTCCTGGTCCGCGAGCTTCCCGATGCGCTCCTGAAAGTGCGCGTGCTTGCGGATCTGCTCACTCAGCTCGTCGTTCTGGTCGCGGAGCAGCTCGGTCTGCCGCAGCAGGCTGCTGTACATCGAGTAGCTGTAGCTCGTCATCGAGCTCTGGTCATCTCCACTGGTAGTGCTCGTGGCGGCCGCGAGGCTGTTCTCCTTGGAGCGCATGAGTGCCTCGAGCCGGTCCTCTAGCTGGTCGATCATCGTCTCGAGCTTCTCCTGCTCGTTGCGCTGCCGATGGCGCGCGCGGCGCATCGAGTCACGGTTGCGCTTGCGCCGCAGCTCCAGCGTGCTCAGCGCCTCGCTCTCTTGTGCATTGTGGAGCGTGGCGCCGGTGCTGTCCTCACTGTTACTGTTGCCGTAGTCGGCTTCTTGTTTGGTATTCCCGCTCTTCTTGGTTGCCGTCTTCTTCCGCGGCTGCTTGGTCGTCGTGGCCTTGGACACCTTTTTCGTAGTTGTACTTGTAGCTCCAACGAAGCTGGTCACATTACCACCGTGCACCTGGTCGTCGTCGCCGAGGTCAAAGTCGCGCATCTCGACGTCAAAGGCGCCATTGTCGTCGAGCAGAATGCTCTGCTTGGCGTCCTTAGCCGCCACGACGCGCGCGAACGCGGACGCAACGTCCAGATCCACAAACTCCAGGCCGTCTGTTCCACCGTCACTATCACCACCGCCGCCGCTTTTCAAAAAGTCGTGGTCGCTTAGGAAGTCACAGGGTGACGAGTTGGCGCTGACGCTTGAAGCAGAAGACGAGGACGCAGCCGCCACGTCCGTCGGCGAGCGAGAAGTCCGCACCATGGGCTCTTCTCCTCTACTAGTAATGATTGAAGGAGATAGAATAGAGCAATCGTGCGTGCGTGCGTGTATGTGGTCGTGAGACGAGTGAGCGCGCGCTTGTCGGTCGGACTTGGTGGTGACGTCGTATTATTAGGAGTGAGTGAAGCAAGTTGAGTTGAGTGACAGGTACGTACGCCAGAGAGGTCGCAATTGCCCTTCCTGTTGTGCAACTGATGAAAAACTTGGGGACGAAATGGTGGATTGCTTTGATGTACTAAAACCTGTATAATATAAGTAAATCTAGTTTGATAAGGAGAAGTAGTGCTGTTTGTTTTGGGTACCATGTAGTTTGATAATGAAGTACGCGTTGGAAGAGACTGACGAGACTTTCCTCATGTTTTGTCAGGTGCTGGTCCAGCGTAATCACGATCCACATGGTGTAAATAAAATCGCAGGAGCTACAAAACCTTACAATACCCAAATCTCAGTAATTGCGGACTAGAATTGCAAAACTAAGAAAAGCTAATGCAAAACCATGTCCCACAAAACTAGTCTGTACGCTACGTCGGTTCTGAAATGCAAGTCATCTCGTGATGACCCGCAAGACTCAAGGCGTTCTGGTGCGCACTCACCACTTTGTGAGTGTGTAACACAAGCCGTTGAACTTGAAATCCAATGGGGAACGTCACTTTGAGAGACGCGCCGACGCATGTATCAAGCTCACTTCCCAAAGCGCGGTGGTGTCGCTTCTCGAAAGGTGATTGGATGCAAGGCGGTACACGCCCAAGTGGGAGAGCATGAACACATTCTTATCTTATCACTACGAACGTAGCTCAGCCTGCGCTGCGAGGTGACGATGAGGGAAGGCTACACGAAATACGGACGGACTCACTCGCTCACCGGCTGGCTGCTGGACTCGCTGCTGCTGCTACTTATCTGACATACCAATTAGAGCGCAAAGTGGCGCTCCCGCAGCTCCTCGATGTGGATCTGCTGCGAGGGGAAGTTCTTGGCCTTGATCGTGCACACGATGCAGAACACGAAGGGCTTGAGGATCACCTTCTTCTCTGACGCCTCGATCACGATCTTCTTCTTGAGGCTGCAGCGCGTGCAGATCATCTGTATTATGCGACATATGACATAAGCACATGGGTACAATTCAGTATCAAGTATCGCGACATAGATCAGTACCAGGTATCAGTAGCAAAACCCCGCCAGATGGTATCACAAAGGTACCAAAATGGAAGCCAAACGACAACATACCTTTTGGCAGATCTGGCAGAAGCACCCGCCGGACGAGAAGAGCTTGCTGAGCGATTTGTCACACGCGGCGCATGTGTCCGAGACCTGGCGGTTCACCGTGATCTGGTACCGTGCGAGCGCGCGTGGCGACGACGTCGACGAGGATGACTGCGAGAGCGGCGACGGGCTGGCGCCGTTGTTCCCATTGGCGGCCGCGTTGGCGCGCGACTGCTTGCGCATAAAGTAAAAGAGCTTCTTCTTGTGCGCCGAGTTCATGACCTTGCCACACGAGAGCAGCGACTGGGCCGTGTCGGCGGCCACGATGAAGTTCATGATCGAGCCACCCGGGTCCACAACCGTCTGGTTGAAGAGGTCCACGCGCTCGTTGTCGATCTGGCGAAACAACAAGCAGTACGAAAGCTGCCCGCGTACGATGCCCGCTGGCGTGAGCTCCGGCAGGTCGCGGTGCTGCATCGACTGCATAATTGAGTACCCGATGCGCTCGCCGCGCGACGTCGTGGTCGTGCCGGTCTTGTTGAGCGTCAGGAAGTCGCGGCGCTTGACGACCGCGTTGAGACCGGGGAAGTTGTGCAGCAGCCAGACGACGTTGAGGTGGTGGAACGGGTCGTCGACCGACGTCGCAGTCTCGATCGTGCCCAGCACGGCCGCGTCCTCGAGCACGTCCTTGTCGTACTCTATGCGGCGCCGCAGCGAGGCCGTGTCGTCCACGTACGAGCCGTACATGGCGTCCTCGATCGTGCCCTGAATCACGCCGTGCACGAGCATGAGCGGCAGCTTGGAGCTCGCGGCCACCGCGGCCTTGGGGCCGAGCTCCGTCGTGGACACCTTGGTGCTGTCAGCGCGTCGGTACGACGACGACGACGGTGTGGACAGCATCGTTGGCGTGGACGTCGAGGACAAGGAAGACGAAGAGTCTGACCGCGATAAGCTGCCGCTGCGCGAGCGGTAGACCTTGACGTTCTCGCGCTCCTTGACGACCTTCCAGCGCTTGGTGTCCATGCGCCGGCCGCGCGCGTACAGAAAATCCTCGTATGCGAGCAGCGTCTCGCGCAGACTGTCGTCCGCGAGGCGCTTGTATTCAGCCTTGTCGTCGGGCGTGAGCCGGATGTGCGGCAGGAACTTGGCCGAGATCGGCATTGAGGCTCCGGGTGGCATTTCAATTTGCTAGGCTGGAGCGTTGGTAGGAAAGCTGAGCGTTCCTCGTGTAGTGTCCAGACTGCTGCGGGCTGGCTGGTTGGGCAATGGCAGGCTGCCCACGGCCAGCGGCGACCAAGTGGAAAACGGCTCCAACACAACGTGCCGACGGCAGACGAGTAAGCAAAGCCTCACGATGATGGCAGGCGCAGCGACGTCATCCGAAGTGGTGAGGAATGGGAAGCAAAGTGTTGTTGTTCTTGGCGCCCCAGTGCAAAGTTTTGCAACCATTTGGTGAAAAAAATACGAATCGAGTGGGACGTCTCGCCATCACGCTAATTGGACAGGGTTGCGAGGGACACTCTTATCAGAAAAAGTGTCATGATTTCGATTTGCTAGTGGGAGTTTGTAGATAAAGAGACATCTTGCCATTATCGCGGGTCTCATTTCCTATTCTTTCCCACCAGCGTCGTCGTGTTGTTGGTGCATTAGGAACATTCTGAGCCGATTTGGTGGCGCAAGTCTCACATGGCGGTGCTGGTCTCTGTCAAGAGCGGCTCACTTCTGAACCTGATCGACTTCCGTCTGAACTTTTCAACTTGGATCTGAACTACAGTTGACTCTCCGAGTAGTGCGGTTAAAACATCTGGTTTTTATTATAAAATTATGGAGGCTCAAAGCAAATAAAGGTATTTAAATATACAGGTAGAGCAAAAGCAAGAAGCAAGTGAGCAGATTTGCGCCGAAACCGCGCCAACGTGGCAAGAGCGCTGAAGCTGAGCGTGATACCTGAGCTTTATTGTTTACTGCGGCGCTATGCGAAGCCGGCTCATACTGTCTACAAGCTCGTAGCTCTCCTCGTCTAGGATCGCTGCGTGGCGCCAACAATTCGATATGTTGCACTCGTCACGCTGTCCCAGGCTTCCTGCGCCCAGCGGATAGCACAGAGTACATCCACGTCAAAGAGCGTGTTTGCTAGTCCCTTCGCTGAGCCAATTGCGTGCGCGTGCTGTGTGAGGATGTCGAGCTTCTCGACCACATGTCTATTTTTGATCGCGTCGATGCGCGCTTTGAACGCGCGAATGACGCCCGAGTCCTGCGGCTGCAGATGCGCGGTAGTGTTTGGAGGCAGCATGCAAATGCGAATGTTGGAAAGCTCGATGC
>JAADXK010000270.1:0-31156 GCA_023337805.1 Globisporangium barbulae
CGAAGCTCTTTTTCAGAGCTCTTTCTCTTCATGTTATTTTTTAACAGTAACTTTCATTATTGTTTCCATTCCTTCCCGTTTTATAGTGTACTGTGTATTTTACATGTCTTTCTGTATAATACCAGATTATATTACAAAAGGCGTAGAATTTATATTTAAAGTCTGAAAAGGCGCAGATTTTATATTTCCCCCCGAAAAATACATCGGTTTGGCGAGGGTGCGGAGACTTTACAGCCACAGTAGTGGCGTCTTGCCCGCCATCGAGCTCTTTCTCGAATGACTGGCTCCCGTAATTTTCAATGTGTATGTCTTAACATAGGATTTTGAGGTCTGGTGATACTTCAACCCGATTAGTCGATACTTAATTGTATGGCTAAGATAATGTAAATATTAACATAGGAAATACGGTACTGTCAATCTGCCCGTTGCAAATTTAGGGTTAATGTTGTCAAACGAGGACATATTACGGTGCTGCTGTTGGCTCTGGAGCTCAAAGTTGTGCTGCAAGCATGTCAATCATCAAGTGAGCACTCTTCGAGAAACTTCTGGTGAAAAATGATGCGATCCGCAGCCCAACGCCTCACGCGCGCCGCCGCCGCCAAGCGCACCGTCTCCAGCCTCCGCATCGGACAGCGCAATGCTCTGCAGCGTGATGCCTTTGCGCACGCGCGCGCGTTTAAGAACGGCAAGCTCGCGCCAACGATCCAGCACCTGAGCAGCGTCTGCATGAGCACGAGCACCTCGGACGACAAGGGTGCGAGCAACCAGCATTGCGAATGCGACTATGAAATACATGTTAGCCGAATGTTCATGCATTGCTTATATGAATGAAATTTACAGGTGTCCGCCACGAGTTCCAGGCCGAGACCCGCCAGCTGCTCGACATCGTGACGCACTCGATCTACACGGACAAGGAAGTGTTTATCCGCGAGCTGATCTCGAACGCATCGGATGCGCTGGAGAAGCTGCGCCATGTGCAGGCCACAGGCCAGGCCGTGCAGGACCCGGAGCTCGAACCGAAGATCGTGATCACGACCAACGAGGCCGAGAACACGCTGACGATTATGGACACGGGCATCGGTATGAGCAAGGCGGAGTTGATTGAGAACCTCGGCACGATCGCTCGCTCAGGCTCCAAGGCGTTCCTGGAGCAGCTCAAGGAGAAGGTGCGTCTAGTTACTTCTATTGTATTTGTGCATACATGCGAGCTCAGGTTCTAACGATTGATGTTTGTGTGCCGTCACACAGGCTCCAAATGAGACTGGTGATGCGCTGACAGGCATTATTGGCAAGTTTGGCGTCGGCTTCTACTCGGCATTCATGGTGGCCGACAAGGTCGAAGTATTCTCACAGTCGGCTTCGGGTACCCCGAGCAGCGTGTGGTCGTCGGACGGCAGCGGCTCGTACGAAGTGGCCACTGTGTCGGACGTGTCGCGCGGCAGCAAGATCGTGATCCACCTGAAGGAGTCGTGCAAGGACTACGGCACTGCGGCCCGCGTCGAGTCGATCATCCGCCGCTACTCGAACTTCGTGTCGTTCCCGATCGTACTTAACGGCGAGACGGTGAACACCGTGCAGGCGCTCTGGACCAAGAGCGAGAACGAGGTGACAGACGAGGAGTACACGGAGTTCTACAAGTTCATTGCGAACGCGTTCGACGACCCAGCGTACCGCATCATCTTCAAGGCCGACGCGCCCATTGAGCTCAAGACGCTTTTCTTCATCGGCTCGAGCCACTCGGAGAAGTTTGGCTACGCGCGTCTGGAGCCAGGCGTGAGTCTCTACTCGCGCAAGGTGCTCATCGAACGCAACTCTCCGGACATTCTCCCTGACTGGCTCCGCTTTGTGCGCGGTGTGGTCGACAGCGAGGATCTCCCGCTCAGTCTCTCGCGTGAGAAGATGCAGGACAGTCGCCTGATTCTCAAGATCAAGGACGTCTTGACCCGTCGCATTATCCGTTTCCTGGAGCAGCAGGTACGATACTTAAAGAAAGGAATGGCTGTGGCTGATCGCCTAAAGTGAACTAACCGCCTTGTTATCATGTACTTGTAGTCCACGAAGGAGCCTGAGAAATTTGAGACGTTCTTCAAGGAGTTTGGCCAGTTCATCAAGGAGGGCATCTGCACGGACTTCCAGAACAAGAGCTCGCTCGCCAAGCTGCTGCGCTACGAGTCGAGCCACCTAGAGGCCGACAAGCTCACGACGCTGGACGAGTACATCTCGCGCGCATCGCCCGACCAGAACGAACTCTACTACCTTTGTGCTCCGAGCCGCGCGATCGCCGAGGCCTCGCCGTACTACGAAGCCTTCAAGTACGTCATTTGCCTTTATTGGTTGGTTGTAATGATGAGGGTTCGCAATGATACTGACCTGTGTGTGACCTTTTTGATAGGAAAACGAACAAGGAGGTGCTATTCGTATACAGCCCAATCGACGACTTTGTGATGACGAACGTCGGCGAGTTCAACGGCCGCAAGGTCGTGTCAGCGGAGAACGCAAAGATCGACATTGAGGACGTGGAGGACGCGTCGACGAAGAAGCTGAGCGAGGACGACAAGCGCCTCTTTGGCGCCTGGCTCAAGCTCACGCTTGAGGACAGCGTGAAGGAAGTCAAGGTGCGCATTTTGTTGCTTTCTTTCTGGTTGGATGCGAACATTGTAATGGCTAGTGTGTGTGTTGCCTGAGGACTTACAACATTGTTGGTCTGTATACATAGTTCACCTCACGATTGAGCGACTCGCCTGCGATCATCTCGGAGTTCGAGTCCGCCTCGATCCGCAAGTGCGTACTCAATGCTGTGTGCCTATATGGTGATAGTGCAAAGACTGACTGACGATTGTTGTTGTATGTTGTGCAGGATGATGGCGATGGTGAACGACCGCACGGGCCAGGACATGGGCGGCCTCAACAAGCACGTAATGGAGATCAACCCGAGCCACCGCATCGTCGTAGACCTCAACGCGCTGCGCCAGGTGAACAACTCACTCGCGCAGAAGGTCGCGCGTCAGGTACGAATTGCTTGCTGGCGTTTGGACGCAGAATGACTGGATGTTTTACTCACAACGACAATTTGTTTGCATGACGACAGATCTACACGAACGCCACGGTCGCCGCGGGCCTCGTGGACGATGGCCGCACGCTGCTCACGGGCCTCAACGACATCCTCGGTGAGCTCCTGGAGCAGAGCCTGCCGAATAAGTCGGACGAGTAAGATCTTAGTTTCGTTATCACACGCAGACGGAGAGCTTTGTCGATGGAGATCGAAGTCGAATCAATCAAATAGAATCTGCTCAAAGCGCCTTGTTCGCTCGGCATTGCTATGTGAAATCGCCAATGATGCGAACTCGAATCTGTGGCCAAGGACCTTCTGTTCTAAAAACCTCGCGAATTGCATCAATGAGGCATCCTGTATTCTGATTCTCTTGAATTGCATTAGAAGCAGCCCCCCACAACCACTCGGCACGTTTGCGCGGCTCTCCACCACAGCCCCGTGCACGCCGGACGACCAGTGCAACTCGAAGTTCCCAGCTATCCAGCACACGTGCTTGCGCGCCTGCTGAAGCTCGCCCCGCACCGCTAGATCCACAGAGCAGCCATGGTGTTCGGATTCCGAGCTGCGGCGCTGCGCGTGCAGCCGAGCGTGGCCGTGTTCCTCGGCGGCGTGACCGCCGGCTTCGCGCACCGCTCGTTCGGTGGCGACGCGCTCTTCGACAGCAGCGTGGCGCACGCCGAGTCGGACAAGCGCGACCTGCGCGACCACGAGTTCGGTGTGCCCAAGGACCGCAAGCGCGTGGACCCGTTCTCGCCGTTCTTCCCGTCGGACAAGCACCCGTGCACGCACGCCGGCATGTTCATCCCCGGCTGCCACGAGCTCAAGATCTTTTCCGGCTCGTCGCACTTTGAGCTCGCCGACGACATCGCGCGCCGCCTCGGCACGCGCGTGGGCAAGATGAAGCTCGGACGCTTCGCGGACGGTGAGGTGCAGGTGCAGATCGGTGAGAGCGTGCGCGGCAAGGACGTGTACCTTGTGCAGAGCCTGGCGACGCCAGTGAATGAGAATGTCATCGAGCTGCTCCTGATGGTCAGCACCATGCGAAGAGCGAGTGCCAAGCGCGTGTCTGTGGTCATTCCGTAAGTCTATGAGCTCGTCGATTGTGTCACAGGGTGGCTCATGTAGCCAATTCGATGTGAGCTAATACTCATTCGATGCGTGACTATGCGATAGATACTACGCGTACAAGCACCACCGTCGCGGCAACCCGATGTCCACGAGCATGAACTCCAAGTTCATCCAGAGCCCTGCCGCGGACATCGCCAAGATGCTCGAAGTCATGGGCGTCGACCGCGTCATCGCTGTCGACCTCCAGCTGCGCATGCAGGGTCACGAGGCTTCGTTCTTTAGTTCGAACGTGCCGGTCGAGACGCTCGAGACCATCATGGCGGGCGTCGAGTACTTTGCCACTCAAGTGCACCTGCGCCGCCCGCTCGTCGTGCTCTCGCCGAACCCCGAGTGCCTGCGTCGCGCGCGCGTGTTCCAGAACGGTCTGAACAAGTGGCTCCCGGATTCGCCGGCGCGCTTCGCGGCGTTCATCCATGGCACGGGCGCGAACGGCGACTACACGGAGTCCGACATCGTGGGTGACGTGAAGGGCGCCGACGTGATCATCGTGGACGACATGATCGACACGAGCGAGACGCTGGCGAAGCTCACTAAGCTGGCGTTGAACAAGGGCGCGCGCAAGGTGTTCTGCTTCGCCTCGCACCCGCTGCTGGCGGGTGACGCCGAGAAGGTGATCGACGAGTCGGAGGTCGCCGAGGTGGTGGTCATGGACACGATCCCGCAAGACCCGAAGGCCTACCACACGGAGAAGATCAAGCGCCTGTCGGTCGCGCCGATGCTCGCCGAGCTCATCCAGGCCGAGCACTTCAAGGCCCACTCATACATTGACCGCAACACATCGAAGGAGGACTACAAGTACACGCACAACCTCTAAGAAGCTCACTATTGCTGCTGCTGCGCACGAGTCGCTCCATTTCGAACCGAAACGAACAAATGCACGAGCGAGCCTATGAGAGCTGACTGATAAGTGAATGCAAAAAGAAACAAAATACAAAACAGCTATGCAACGAGGCGTTCGTGTTTACATCGCGATTATCTGCTTGTCGTCTTCGACTGTGCGTCTTTGTCGTCTTGTGAGTCGCTCTGCTGCTTCTCCGTCTGTTGCTGCTGCTGCTTCGCGATCTCCGTCGCGGAGGCGATGATCGCCTGGCCGACTCGCTCGACCACGCCGCTCTGCTGCACTGCGTACAATTGCTTCACGATCGCGTCCTTGCCGGCCTTCTGCATCGACACTACCGAGTCCTTCGCCGCAGCCTGCGCGTCCAGCAGCTTTTGGTCCACGTACGGCTCGTACTGCTTCAGGAGTGGGTAGAACACGGTGCGGTACATGATCATGGCACCCTACATACACCGTTTAGTGTTAGTCACATATACACACTAGCAGCTACACGACACCAGCATGCGCGCACCTTAGTCTTTGGTAACATCATCCAGATGAGCACGAGCATCTTGGTGAGGTAATACCCGGGCAGCCAGCTGATGAGACGCGCCGAGACGGTCTCCATGGACGTGCAGAGCCCATAGACAACCCAGTACGTGAGCCACTGCTTGTCGTCGTCCGGGTTCGGGCTCTCAAGCGCCTTGAAGCTTGCGTACGCCGGGTATGTGATGCCGGCGGCGATGCACACGGGCTTGGTCAGTGTCGCCCCCATCTTGCTCTTCTGAGAATCCGAAGTGGGCATAAAGCAATATGCTATTCAATAGGTTATTTTGACACACAATATGTTATGGATACGGAGCAAATTGAACCTGATCATTTAATGGCTTCATGCATTGGCGAGTAGTGCGCTTGTGCTGTCGTCGACTAGAGAACTGCTCGGGTGAATGTGGATCTCCTTGACAGAGAACGGAATAGTAAAGTTACCACTCCCAGCACCGATTGCGATGCGGCCGCGCTGGATCTCGAACGCGAGGTGGTCACGCAGGTACAGCCCAATCACGCCCGTGCACATGTCAAAGTCGTGCACCTGGGTGCTCAGCGTCAAGTTATTCTCAGTGTGTGGGGTCCACGCAGTATGGTTCAGATCGTCGAGATGCAGGAGAAACGTCGCGTCCTTGCTGCTACCATCCGCGTTCTTGTACAGCAAGTCAAACTCGATGGAGAAGAGATCGAAGTGGATCGGCAGGGGGTTGTTGATCGCAATCAGCACCTCGAGCTCCAAGAGACACTTGCGCGTAATTGAGTCGAGCTGTTTCAGCGTCGGATGCACTTCCGAGCGGCGCAGAAATGCTGGCTTGCCGTTCACCTTTGCTGGTATCTGAACCTTCACGCCCATGAGATCCAGCACCTGCAGCGAAAAGCACGAGGTTCCTGGATTGTCGCCTTGCACATGTAGCGCAATATCGTTCCCGCCCAAGTACTGCTGTAGCATCTTCTGCAGTGGCGAACTCTGACTCTTAGTGATGTCAGTGAATGCTGAGATGAAGGTCTTGCCGTCGCCAAGGAGAAAGCGCTTAAAGCCCGCAAGCAAAATTGTCTCTTTCGACTCAGAGCTCACGTGGATCGAGAGCGACGGGAGGTTCCACAGTACGCGCGAGACGTAGTCGAAGGTCACATCCGTGTACGCAAAGATCTGGTCCGAGTCACTCTCGACGTGGATGTTCGACAGTGCGATGGTTTTCAGAATCTGCGCCACGAGCCGCTCCAGCTCGTCCTTGATGCCGTTCGGAACGCCAGACTCGCTCAACACTGCTTGCTCTTCAGATGGATCATTGTCAAAGCGGAGCTCGGAAAGAAGAAGGTTCTTGCGTGGTGGCGGCGATGAGCTTGGTGTCTCATGGAATATGCTCTTCAGATTGAGATTCACTGTGAATGGGAGCAGCATACACGAGATACGAATCGGCACGGTCCCCGTCACCTCGAAGCCTTTGTCATCCGAAAACACCAGCTGATGCAGCATCTCGGGCGTCGTAAGCATATTGAAGTCGACGTCTGACACGAGCATGAGCTTTCCCGAAGCCAGCTCAAAGCGCGGCAGTGCGAGCTCAAAGAAAGCCGTCTCGTTCTTCCAAAACGAAATGCGCAGCGGACCGACGTCGGGCGAACAATACGACGGGTTCTGGAGCTGCAGCACGATCGCGCCTTTGCTTTGCGAATGGCAGAGATCGGGAATCGTGAGCTGCTCCAGTGTAAACGTCGTCTTGCGCAGTAGCACGACGAAGAATATGTGCACCCCAAGCGCTATGATCGCAAATATCACAGCAAGGATCTTCCAGCGCTGCGCGACTCGCACAGATGACTGTGCTTCTGTTTTTTTGTGTGCAGATACCGGTAGCAGCGGCACGTGGGTATCATCGTAGTCGTGGTTGACATCACAAGCATCATCATCAACCGCATATGCTGCTGCCGTTCTTGCTTCAGCGCCGCTCGCACGTGCGCCGAGATCTCGTCGTGGGCGCTTCTGTTCCATTTCCGCACGCGGTTGCTTCTTCAGTGGAGAAAACGAGCCAAATGCTCCCACTCTCTTTTTCGTCCAACCACGTCTCGTTACGTTTACAAAAGGCACGCTGATTGGTCTAAACACGAATAAACCAAGTTGAAGTGCTTTGTTCTGAAGCGGTGGAGCAGATGACGACTCGTGCGCGCACTCAGTAAAAAGCCACGGACACCATGTCGTCTGCGCACGTGGTGCTCTCGAGTCTGCAGGACCACGCCAAGCTCAGCGCCGAGAGCTGCCGCGCGATGCTGACGGAGCTACTCTCGTTCTGCAGGTATGACGAGCTCAAGAGCGAGATCGTGAGCCACGGTCTCGACACGCTGCTCGCGCTCGCGCAGGACGAGACGCACGGACACGCGGACGTGGTAGTGGAAGCGCTGCTCGAGTTGTTCTCCGCGCTCATGTTCGATAACCACGCTGCGAGAGCGCGGCTTGTGCAGAAAGGTGTGCTGCAAGTGGCACTGGATGCGTTCGACGCGTTTCTCGACAAGAAACCGACCAAGCGACGCAACAAGATCATCAAGCTCGCGTTAGAAATGACTGATCAATGGAGCTGCGTCGATGAGAGTCAGCGACTCGAGCCGCAAGAGATCGTGATTGCGTGTGTGCTGCGAACACTGGAAAACACTGCTAACGATGCGAACATCCTACTGCATGCTGCCGAAGTGCTCGGACGCGTGCTAGAATGCAACGCGAGCAACATTCACATAGTGGCAAAGAGAGACGGCATCCCGATTCTGCTTCGTCTTTTGGGGATGGTAAGGATGGCGGCAACATTCTATACGACGTTTTGATTCTATGGCTGTGTTTAACTAACGCTTCGTTTATCACACTTTTCTCATTTCATTAGCCAGAAGAAAACATGGATGTGAAGCGGTCAGTGTGCGAGGTACTTTTGATCATGGGCAACGCGTCTGGGATGATTCAGGTCATGGCGTCCCAGGACATCATCCACGCTCTCTCTGTGTGCTTGCAAGCTCTGGTACCGGGCCGCGATGTTGAGTGCATTGTGATTCGGCTCTTACTGCGGCTCGCAGAGGAGGCTCAAATTTACGGGCAGATTATCAACGAAGACATGCTGCCCTTGCTCTTCCAAGTCATCGACCGAAACAGCAATCTACTCGAGGTTGCAGCGCCCGCATGCATCATCCTTGAGCGACTCTCTCGTTTTGCGAGAGAGTGTAAACTGGATCTATCGTCATACGCGCAAGCGGCGTCGTGCAGAGGAAAAATTCTCATCAACGCTGCAACGTGCAACGTCCACGTGGTGAATCTTGTGCTGAGCGTGTTCAGGTTCTTCGCCAACATCTCGTACAACTCTGTCGATTTGCCGCTGCTTATCAACTCCGAGACGATCGAAGGCTTGCTGGCTCTGTTCATCCTGAATGGAAGCTCTGGGAGCTTGTCGACTCTCTCTGCGGACTTGGTCCAGATCGTATCATCGCTTAGCCGCTTCACAATCGAGTCACTCACGCTCAAGGATGACGACAAGTCTCTCCCATCGATTTTCCTCTGCTTGCGAAATCATTATGACAATCTGCAATTCGCATCTCAGATTTTCGCGCTGCTGACGAAGTACTGGAAAGCTCAGGTATACTGCGTAGTTGCTCGATTTCTGCTCACGGGTCTTTTACTGACGCGAGAGTTTGGTTTACAGGCACGAAGTGTGCACTCGATCACGGGCTTTGTAGGAATCGCGGTGGACATCCTTTGCAGATACACTCGTACAAGCCTTGCATTTTGCGATGAGGTACGTTTTGCCTTGTCAGTAATTGTTTGTTGCAGTAATAAGCTCAGTTACCTCTTGGTACGCTGTTCAGATGATGGAGATTTACAACTTTCTTCGAGAGGTGCTGCTTTCGAAGGACGGCGTCGAAGTGGTTCTCAGCTGCGGTGGCAAATCTCTTTGTGAGACTCTTCGCGCCCACGTTGGCTCAAATCAGCAACTAAGCTGCTCGATATCAAAGACACCTGACAAGGCAGATCGTTGCTCGTCACACCAGCGTTCACATTCCAGTCTTCAGATCACAAGGGAAATCACTGCTATTGCAAGTGCCTTCCTGCTTCAACTTGAAAAGGCAGCTGTCGCGACGCCGGAGGAGTGTGCGAAGTCAACGGTTGTGGTGTTGCGACGAAGCCAAGATGGCGATGAAGAGTACAAGGAGTACGTGAACAAGATTCTCCGAAAAGAGCGCAGCTGCTTGTTCAAAATAATCAACAACGGATCGCTGAAGACTAGCGGAAGTGGTGCGACTTTGAAAGCATCGCATGACTTCTCTGGACTTCCAGACGACGTGGATGGAGTTGATCATGCAGAAAGCCAAGCAGAGGACTGTGGGAGTGAAGACGAGATTTCGGGCAGTGATTGTGACGAGGATCGTGGCGACATTGACGATCACGTTGAAGACGAGGAGCCCGACGCAAACGCAGACGATGAAGAAGCAGAACTGGAAAATGAAGGGAACGACGACGGAAGTGACGGTGACGGGAGCGAAGAAGACGACGCAATAGCAGACATCAACCTGGAGCTTTGCGACCTTGCTGAAACTGACCAGGCTGTCATGGATGCTGAAGAATTCAATGATGCTGAAAAAGAAATGCTGTCGAAAACACGGAGCGAGCAGATGAAGTTGTCGCCACCGAAAACGTTCACCGTGAAGGGATGGAGTACCAGCGTTGATTTCTCACAATACGAAGACAAAGTTTACTACTTTGAGTCTCTACGTGGGATCAAGCACCCTAAGCATCCTTCGCGACGTCTACAAAGTTCGAGCACAGGTGACGGTCACAACGATGACTGGGCTTTTGTGTACGACCAACCATTGCCAAGTGAACCATGCAAAGCACCAAGCCCAGACGCGATGAGCGCTTTCATCGAGCAAGCGACTTTGAGACGAAATCAGTTTTTGCAAAGTGATCCGAGTGTACGAGCTGAGCTTGTGTACGACAGCAAGTCGCACTTCGAAAACCTGGGGAGCAAAACGGGATCAGAGACGCCTCTCAGCACAAAGAGCCCACCAGGTGTGGATTCATTTCCGTACCATGTCCTCAAGAAGAGCAGCGCTTCTCAAAGCAGCAAAGACAGCTTGACGTTCGACAGTTGCTTTGAAAGTGGAAATCTCGAGCGAGCAGTGCAAATTGGCGAATGGGAGTACGATCTTCATCTGCGTCGCGATTTCAACACCAATGGACACATGCAGTGGTTCTACTTTGCTGTGAGCAATATCCGCGCCAAAGGGAGTGGCGCTCCAACCAAATACCGCTTCAACATCATCAACTTGTGCAAGCCAGACAGCCTCTTCAACCAGGGCTTGCAGCCCGTGGTGTACTCTGTCAAAGACGCGCATCTCAAGCACATCGGGTGGCGTCGAAGTGGAAGTGAGATCTACTATTTCAGCAATTCGTTTCCGCGATCAACAACAAAAGCGGTAAAGAGCAACAATGACCGACCAACCGACATCGACGCTCAAAATCAGCCACCCGCGTCTAGTGGAGAGACGTACTTCACGCTGACGTTCACGCTGGAATTCGCGAATGCTGACGACACCTACTTGATCGCCCACAGCTACCCGTACACTCTAATCGACCACCACCAGCATCTTGAGAGTATATCGAAGAACCACTCGGGATTAAACCTCCACAACATCCTGCGGCGAAGCGTGCTTTGCAAGACGCTGAGTGGGAAGAACTGCGATCTGCTCAGCATTTCCGACTTTTCATCAAGCACGCAAGAGCAGAAAGCGCGCAGAGCTGTCATTATCTCGTCGCGGGTGCATCCTGGAGAGGCTCAGGCATCGTGGATGATGCGCGGTGTCATCGACTTCTTGGTCGGGGAATCGGACGTTGCTCGAGTACTCCGGAGACTGTTCGTTTTCCAGATCATTCCGGTTTTGAATCCCGATGGAGTCTATTACGGAAACAGTCGGTGCTCCCTGGCAGCGTGCGACTTGAATCGACAATGGCATCACCCATCCGAGACGTACCATCCGACAATATTTCACACGAAAGAGTTGCTGAAGAAAGAGCATTCGACGCGCGGAGTGGTGCTTTTCTGCGATCTCCATGGCCATTCTCGTAAGAAGAATGTGTTCATGTACGGCTGCGACACGAAAAAGCGCCCGAATCCTCGCTCGAGAGCGTTTGCAAAGCTGTTTTCGACACAGCAAACGGCGAGAAAGTACATTTCGTTTCCAGATTGCAGCTTCAAGATCAGCAAGTCCAAGGAGACAACAGCGCGAGTGGTCGTCGCGAATGAGCTCAAGCTCAGCTGGTGCTTCACACTTGAGGCCTCGTTTTGCGGAGGCAACTTTGGGGAGCTGCAGGGCATGCACTACAACACCCATCACATGACTCAAGTCGGGTCGTCGTTGTGCGAGACACTGTTCCAAGCTTGCATCAGCGATGCAAGTATGCGCGAGAAACTGTCTGCTATGGTCGACGACTACAGTGTGAACCTTGCAGGGTGTGCTGAAACCCAGCTGCGCGAAGGTGGAGTTGTCAGCGATGCATCAGGAGTGAGCGCCTTTGGACGAGGTAGTGGAGCTGCAACTCCTCATAAAACAAGAACGAAAGGTGGCGGGACAAGGAGAAACAGCAGCGAAGCAACATCCAAAGTTGTTCGCCGAAGAAGCTCGTCGTCAAAACCCTCAAAGCTTCAAGGAGATGTAAAGACGCAACAGCCAGACTCGCTAAAAGCAGAGAGGAAACAAAGACAAAGCCATATGCGATTGCATGCATCCTTCACGCACGCATCAGCCGAGTATGTTGAGACTCGTGAGGTCACTTTGGAGGTGGATTCGTCTCGACCGTACTTGCTCAGCTCAGAGACCCAAGTCCAAG
The DNA here is from genome assembly GCA_023337805.1 of Globisporangium barbulae. Lineage (NCBI taxonomy): Eukaryota > Oomycota > Peronosporomycetes > Pythiales > Pythiaceae > Globisporangium > Globisporangium barbulae. The sequence goes on from JAADXK010000270.1 coordinate 12,397, forward strand.
ATCACTTGAACTTGCCACGCGCAAAAATGAATGGGAAGAAGCTTCGGATCAAGAAGAAGAAAGTCAAGAAAAAGAGTTGTGCCAATGACGAGACTGACAAGTGCCATTGTGATGATACGATGCCATCGATTGCGACGTATCCAGCTCATGCGCAGGACGCAGACAGGAAGTCTCTGGGTATCGGGCGAGGGACAGGCAGTAGCAGCAGCAACAGCTCGACGAACTCTGGGACTTCAGCTCCGCTCGTTCCGACAAAGCCATCGATTACAAGTGTCGCGATGAATCCATCTTTGCGCGGCTCTTCCGGATGTCTGCAGTCCGCAGACTCGATCATGACCATCATCTCCAAGCCTGTCGCGCCGCCACTACCTGACGCATACGCTTCAGATTTCCACGTTCGCGAGACTACTGCTTCCGTTATCCTTCCACCTCCAGTGGGAGATCTCATGGTGCGATCTCCGAAGCTCAAACCCTCGAGTGTCCGATTCAGGTAAGGCTTGTGCCAATAGTCTGCTGATTACTGAGGCAAATTGAGTCATAACGATCTTGCTTTCGATTGTGCAGGGGTGCAGGTCGTCAGTTTGCAGCAGTGAGCCCTGTTCGACAAAAGAGCTTGAAAGATATGATGGTACTGAGTCAAAGATTGTGGCTGTCTTGTCATCTGATCTGTCGAGCTAACCTGCGTGTTAATTCTATGCAACAGAGATCTGAGTCGATTCGATACACGACGTACGACCAAGACCTGCTCAGTGCGTCAGCGATAGCGATTCGGCAGCGCTCCAGTTTTTCAGCAAGCAACAACGCATTCGCCCAGTCTCGTCCAGTAAAACTGGCATCATCAACGCCAGGAGCGCCGTACTTAAGCTTCCCGAGTGTCACTTGAGTCGTTTGCAAATTAGATTTACTAGAAGTTATGCAATGGCGGCTGCATTTGCTGCTGTCATGAGTAGAGAATCGAGTCGCTTCTCCATTACACTCAACCGCTTCATGGTCGACGCGTGATCTTTGCGCAGTGCAAGCAGAAGCTGATCCTGACAGTGGTGCATCTCGGTGAACGCGCTCGTGTAGTCACCGATTTGCTGTTTCCGGATAGCTCTCTGCTCGGATGCGCGCTTGTACAGGTTGTTGGAGACTATAAGGAAACCAGATATTAGCATTGGATTGTGAGTCAAGATCTCAGAACCACCCGCTGCAAACGTGTAATGGTAGCATCGCACTTTTGTCAAATCTCCTCGGATTGGACGTTTGCAGACCGTGGAGACTGGCGTGACAACGACGCCATGCGGCTTGAATCGATCGTGCGCACGCTTGTTTGAGGTTCTTGTTGTACTCCTGGCGCCGCAAGAGGTGGACGAAGCGGCGATCGCGCTCATCAAGACTGAGGAAGCTGAAGATGGCTGCGCTCTGTGTTGTCAAGCAAGATGGAGACAAAGATCAGCGTTCACTTGGCATCACAGCCTTCCTTATTCCATCATCAGCATCACTCACCAGCACACCGACAAGCAGGATGCCGGCAAGCATGCCGCCGAACACCAGGAGCACTTGGCCAGCCACTGTGACCGCAGCAAGATCGCCATATCCAATCGTGCCCATCGTGAGCACCACGAGCCACATGGAGTTCCACAATGGCGCCAAGTGTGAATTCACAGGGGCTTCGACGATCGCCACTGCGTACGAAGTGAGCACCAAGGTCCCCGCAAACGCTGCGAGGAGGAACTTGAACGGATGCGACCGGAGGAAACACTTGACGGCGAAGAGCGAGCTCAGTGTGTCGACGTGATACACGACGCCCAAGTAGGACGTCCGGTAGCTATTAACGAGAGGATCACGACAGGTCAGGAGACATGAGGTCTCATGGGTTTTTGCTACATGAACGTACGTACTTGGTGAAGTCTGACATGTTGCGAATCACGCGCGGCAGCATGTAGAGTCGCAGCATCGAGAAGAGACCGAGCACTTCGACTCTAACGAGCAAGAACAAAGTAATCAGTATGTGCGTGACACACACTAGGTGGCAGAGTGCATACTTGAAGACGTACGGATACGAATACACGAGGTAGCAGCTCTCACTGTCGACAGTGAAGCCATCGGGGCATGACGACGTGGCGCCTTCGTCCAAGTAGAACTTCCACTCCCACACCCGGAAGCTGCCACTCACTCCAGGCGGCACGAATACTATACACACGAGGAGCTCTCCCAGTAGCATGAGCAGCTGCTTGGGCATGCGCCAGAGCGCCACATGCGGAGGCACGATGTTGCGCTTGATCAGGATGTCGCGCTCGATGACGAAGCGCCACACGACGAGCGCGAGCAGCACGAGCGTCACGACACCATTCGCTATGCGTAGGCAGAGCTTTGAGAGCTCGCTCTCAGTGTACTCATTGTCGATAAACACCATGAAGATGCCGATCTGGAAAAGGACGCACATGTAGTCAACACGTTCTATCAGATGTGGCTCTTCATCAGCGATGCACAGCATGCAGTGACAACGTACCATCGCGAGCACGAACGCCGCATTCTCGACTGCACGGCGCTGCTCGTAGCGCTTGTGGATGTCGTAGATCGTCTACCGAGCGAAGAGTTACGTGAGCAACACTACACACCTGGCAATATCATAATAACAAATAACTCAATCCAATGTTGCCTACTTTACCTGGATGGCTTTCTTGGCGTCGCGCAGCCGGTGGCTGCTTTCCTTGTGGCCGGTGCTGCTGCTCGAGGGCAAGTAGGAGCTGCGCTTGCGCACGATGCCCGCACGGTGGTCCTCCTCCACCTGCTTCTCCACGGCCGCGCGCTCTTCTTCGAGCGCTGAGCTGCGGCGACGCATGAGTGGGTGCTGCGACTCCATCTTGGCTCAAGTCAACCAACTCAGACAATCATGTGAACAGGTACATTTGATAATCACACGTCATAAAAGTTGCACGCATAATTTGATATTTGTCCGTCAGAGTGTCAAATTTAAATATGACATTTTCGACATGTTTGCAGAATTGTTACTAATTCAGCCATCCGAATTGATTGACACACAAACAACAATGCAGCAAGTGGAGACCGGGACGATCGTGCAGGTGACGCACGTGTGCAGCGGCCACAGCTTCCGCGCGCTCGTCGAGAAGAAGACTGACGGCTCGTCGTCGTCATCCTCATCTAGTAGTAGCGGCTCTGGTGGTGGTGCGCAGCTGAGCTTCTGCCGCATCGAGCGGCCGTACGAGAAAGTGCGTGTGGCGCTCAATGGCCATGTGAGCTGGGCGATCGCCACGACCAAGTTTGCCGCGTTCCTCGTCGAAGAGGCGACCGCCGACGAGATTGTAGATGCCGGGGCTATTGCCTCCGCTCTTGCTACCAGTGAGTTGCAAGAACAGGAGTGGCTGGTGCACTTCCGGTCGATCGCGAACCAGAAGAAAGTGAACCGCGAGCAGAGCATTGGCTGGTACTTGGGCGGCGTTGCACCATCAAGCGACGAGAGTACCGATACTCCTTCGCACGCAGCTTTCGAGTCGTCAGCGCTGATTGGCGACGCGGCGCGTGGTATTTCAAGTCTCTTCCGCGTCGCGGTCGTCTCTGCATGTGGCGCATTCGCGCTCGACACGTCCAAGATGGTCTTCCAGGGCAAGTTCGCCCACAGCGCGGCGTCCGTGCTGACCGAGTCCCAGCGCCGGTCGTTCATGCAAAACGGATACCTGCAGATTCGCAACGTGGTGCCGCTGCCGTTCGTCAACGCCGCGCTGCGGCGCATCAACCACGACCTGGGCATCCCGGGGCGCATGGTGGACGGTGGCGTGGAAGGCAGCGCCAAGCTCGCGGGCAACGTGTCCAACTGCGAGGAAGTGCTCAACCTCTTCTACCTCTCGGACGCCTGCAAGTACGTGGAAGCACTGATTGGTCGCGGCAAAGTGGTGCCACCAAAAGGCGCGCAGGTTGCAATGCGGTTCCCGGAACTGGGCGAGCCGCGCGAGCCGCCGGGCACCGAGTGGCACACGGACGGCATGCGCCAGGGCAAACTGCACCCGTTCAGCCTGTTGCTAGGCATCGCGCTCTCGGACGTGTGTGAGCCGCTCGCGGGCAACTTTACGGTCTTTCCAGAGTCGCACCGCACGCTGCACAGCCTCTTGACCGCGGACAACGGCAAGCTGGAGGGCTACGACGACGAGTGCTACCGGGCCGAGAGCGTCTGGGGCAACGGCACGCTGCCGGACCTCGGCGCGCCCGTGCAGCTGCTGGCGTCGCGAGGGGACCTCGTGATCGCGCACCCGAGCCTGGCGCACCGCGGCGGCCTCAACTTCTCGCCGGACATCCGGTACCAGCTCTACTTCCGCATGAAGCACGTGAACCACGCGGCGCTGCAACCCCAGGCGCGCACGAACCTCTATGCCGACCTCGAAGGGCTCCATCACTTGCAGTAGTACTTCAAAAGCAAAAACTGCATATTTATGCCTTATAAAAAATCTAACGACGGTCACTGTGGTCTGTTCACGCAAGAGATAGATGCACCTCGAAATTCAAACCCATGCGACTTTTTCTTCCTTCTCGCGGCCTCTTGCTAAAGAGTGCGCCGCCCTACTGCTCTCAAACTATTCTGCGCTGCGACTGACGATCGTCCTCGGGGCAGCAGCCGCACGTGCCCAGGCGCATGCCGCACCGCGCGCAACCTGGCTGCGGAGGGCTCATGATGTGCGGTCGCTCAAAGCTCTTCTGGCCCGCTGCGGCAGCGTACGCTGGGATCGCGTCCGGGTACACGTTCTCCGAGTTGCCTGCGCTGTGGTGGTGGCCTGCGCTCTCGGTCATGCCCACGGAGCTCAGCGGTCGGGACACTGGCATTGGGTGGCCAGAGGGACCACCTGCGGATGACGACGAGGTCGACGCCAAAATGTCCTGAAAGTTCATCTTCCGCCGACGCGCGTCCGCGAACAAGCCCATGTCTAATGTGTGCGAGCGGCCGTCGCGCGGCTGGCCCATGGTCGGACCTGGTGCCGTGCGCGGGAGGCCGCTGTGGTTCGCGAGCGACGGCAAGCCGCCTGGAGCTGCTGGTCCTGGACCCGGAGCTCCTACTGGCTGGGGAGGACGAGCCTGGGGACGCATGAACTGGCCCGCGTTGATCGACATGGAGCGCACTTGGCGAGCTGGGTCGCCGCCACCGCCGTAGCCGGGGTGGCCAGTGTACTGGCCGCTACCATACGATGGAGGAGGTGGAGGGCCGTTCGGGTAGTAACCCTCTGGCGCCTCTCGCCGCACTGGTGGCGGGGGGAACTGCGAATTGCCGTGACCTGGGATCGATGAGCGCTGCATGGGCGCAGCCTGAGGGCGAGGCGGGAACATCGGATTGCCGTTCGACGGGATCGAACGGCGCTCGCCATAGGCAGGTGGCGGGAACATCGGGTTATCTCGTGACGGGATCGAGCGGCCTGGCAGAGAATGGCGCTAAGGAATCACAGCCACACAAGATACAAAATGGTTAGATCACACATAACATTGCATGAAAAGCCAAGACATTTGTAAAGCTACGTACGTTTGGACTGAGTCCAGGAGCTCCGTTCTGGATCGCAAAGTTCGCCGCGCCGATGCGCTCGCGGTTGTTCTTGAACCACATCTCGATCTGCTGGATGTCGAGCCCCGTGTCACGCGAGAGCTGTAGTTTCTCGGCGTCCGACGGGAACGGAAACTCCAAGTGCGAGTGCGCGTTCACCCAGTCCTGCAGGATCTTGAGGCTGCGCGGCGACATGATCGCGCTGCGACGGAAGCGCTTGTCGCTCGGACCGAGCGCATCGACGTCAACACCGTCTGGGCCGCGCTCGTGCACGCGCTTGCGAATGCGCATGGCATCCATGTAGTCGTCCATGTCGGTTCTGGGCACCGCCTCCGAGACCGACCGCACGACGCGCGGTGGAAACGCAGTCTGTGGTGGGAGCGACGGCGACGCGTGCTGCTGATACACTGGAGTGTCACGACCTTCAATGCGAGCGTACACCTCAGGCGGAGGCTGCTGCTGGCGGAGTGGAGGTCCTAGGCTGCCGACGTCGAATGAGTGGCGCACTGCTGCTCGCGGGGGGAACTCTCCCTCTCGGAATCTACCAGCACGACACAAAATAACAGTAAGCCACTGACTGTATAGAGAGACCCGCAGCTCTCTTCATATGGTGATAGAAAATCAATACGCACGGTGGCTGTGGGGTGCCTAGGGCGATGTTGAACGCCTCTCGCGGGCGCGCTTTCTCGTACTCCATGGCGCTCTGCAGCTGGCGCGAGTGCTCACGGCGCATCATGGGCTTCCATATCCGCTTGCGCGCGTTCGTGAACCAATTCGTGAGCTGTTTCATGTTGATGCCCGTCTTCTTGAGCAGCATTTGCTTGTCCTAGAATAAAAAAAGAGAGAAGTGTACCAGCGTGACAACATCAGCACTTTCTCCCAAGCATACCAACAACATCACCATCGTTCATCCTGCAACAGCACGCTTACCTCGTCTGTCGGGTACGGGTGCTTGACATGCTCAGGCGAGAGCATCCAGCCTTTAAGAATCGCCACCGTGTGCGGCGGCAGCTCGCGTCGCGACTTCTTCGTCGCAATGTTCTTCTTGTCATCGTCGTCGTCCGCCGACTTGGCACTGCTGTCCTCCTCGCTGGCTTTCCCCTTGCTCTTCTTCTTCTTCGCAGCAGCAGGCTTGGTCACTTTACGCCCTTCTCCTTCTTCCTCCTCGTCTTCGTCGTCATCGTCGTCGTCCTCATTATCGTCGTCATTCTGCTGTCGCAGCTGCGGCTGGCGGCGGTTCTCCTGGTCCTCGGCGCTCTTGGTCGTGCGCGACGCTGGCTGCGGCGCCTTGGCGCCCATGGCGTAGTGCGGCGAGGCCGCGTAGGGCAGCGTGCGCTTGACGTCTGCGGCGCTGGGCTCTGCCGTCATCATGGGTCCGCTCGCTCGCTCAGACGTTCGTTCTCGTGGAGTGGCGTGGAAGAGTGGGAATAGCTCCGTTTGGAGAGAGCATTCGCCAAGGAAAAACAACATAGGGAGAACGGCGCTAGGGGGCACAATTAGCACCAGCTGAATGAATCAGACGGAGAGAAACAGCCAATCAGTCAAGGTGTCAACGGGACGACCTGTGTAGTTGCATATTCGACGATCCAACAGTGCAGTCTTGTCTGAACGGAACGTCAAACGAAAGCGCAGGAATTGCATACCAGGATTTGTTGGCGAAGAGACAGTTGGCGCCAGGGACGTACGGCGGGGCAACGAGCGTGTGACTGATGGATGGATTGATTGAGTGCATTGTTGTTGCGCGAAAGGGGTCGTTTGCCTATCGATCTGGCCAGTGCAACGACTGACCGAGACTGATTGACTGGACATCTGCATATCAGACACACGCGCCGCACTGGTCCCATACTCGAGATCCAAGACGTCAAACGGATCATCTTCAGAGTCAGCAGGGGGCACAATTTGATTCTGGTCGGTCGAAGTAAAGAAATCGAACGTTTGGCTCGAAAATTTCACAAATTTTGCTCGAAAAAGCCCATCCCTCCTTCGCAAATGAGCATTCCTTGAAGATTTGAGTCCATCGATTTATGTGGTCCACATAACAATCAATATACTTGATGTGTCGCACTGCACGAATCTCAATCCGCCTCTCACACCAGGCGTCAATCGGCATCATGGGATGAAGAGCACAAGGAGCGATGGACCCCTCTGTGCTGCATCCGTATCGAAACCGCAAGTTCTTCTACAAGCACGCATACTTGCTCGGTGAGGATCCGCTCGTGATTCGACAGTCAGCGCCAATGCCATTGGCTGCGAATTCACCAGTCTTGGCCACCACCTCGACAGAGCTCCAGCGCCATGCTGAGCACACTGAGAGCAGTAACAGTAGCAGTAGCAGCAGTGTCACGCGTGTGTCCAGCTTCGTGGGCTCAGAGGAAGATGCAGTGCAAGTGGCAGTCAACAGCAACCTGGTGCTATCGGAGAGCACGGAGGAGGAAGAGTCGCCGTTCGAATACGTCGAGTTTGACGGACTGCAGGACGCATTAGCTCACAGCGGATCTTTGCACCAGACGCTGCCGAGCCAGGGCTCCACTTTCACTTATGGGTCCACGCAGGACAACGCGTGCCTCGTGCCAATGAGCGATAACACTATTGCAGTGTTCAAAGCCGCGCTGCCGCGCATTGTCTTCCACTTTGACGCTCACGCTGTAGACGACACGAGGTTCAGTGCTTCCAAAAAGGCTGTTGGTGCATTAACTGAGCTCGTCAACGGCGACATCGTACTTGGAAAGCCACTGGAGCCTGCTTCCATTGAGCTGAGTGATTACTACGACTCGGATCGACTGTGTGAGATCACGCCGTGCTGGCTGTACGAAGAGCGACCGCAGTACGACGTGCACAAGGACCCCGTTGCCTGTCCGATGCTGCTCTTCTGTCTGCAAGTGATGGACGAGTTCATTGCCTAACACACGTTCCACCACCAGGAGACGTGACGCGTAGAAGCCTGCAAGGTGGCGCAGTGTGTGTTTGTCGCGAGATGGGACTCGCAACTGGTGGGCGTGGGCGGCAATCAGGAGATCGACCTACAGACGTACTTGCAGCGCAAGGCCACACTTGTCGGCATCGTGTACGAGGCGTGGTACTTGTGGGCCAGTACTGGGACAAGTACAAGCAGAACTACCTCCACCACCAGGAACTGTACTTTGCCGACGCGCGCGCTGACCACATGACGCCGCAGGGCTCCAAATGGGACCGCATGTGCGACTTCACCACATCTTTCGCATGAAGGTAAGCCAGGCGTCGCGGTTAGTTGAGCTCTCGGATCTGCCGACATTAGCGTCTGCTGCTACTGACTATGTATCGACCAAGCACCTCGCCGCGTGTCTCGCCCATGCGCTTTGGCATTGTGTATCTGCGTCAAGTCGAGTTTTCAGCAAAGGAGAACGCGGCCAAGCAACAGTCTCAGCCACACGTTCAGAGTACCGTCATTCACCGCCACGTGATCAGTCAGTGTGAATGGAAAGTGACGTTCAGCGCGATCGCGATCCATCTGCAGAAATGGGATCCGCTCGTGCAGGTGTTCGCGTGCGACTCGTTCTTGCGCGGTGCGGCGTTCGGATCGACGATCGACATTCTCGTCGTGGCGTCCGACACTTCCATAGATCCCAGTAACAGCACAAACACTGTTAGTCCAATAGCTAGGTTGCAGCACGAAGAGGTCATTGGCGCGTTGAGGTCCCCCAAGATCGTGCACAAACGCGCACCAAAGTCTCTTTGCGGTACCATACAAGAAAGAATCGCTGATCCTGGACCTAAAGATCTACGAGCAGCCGAAGAGCTGGTTCGCACTCGTGTACTTCACTGGACCGCAGAGCTTTGCATACGATTTCTTCTCGGCGCTGCTGCGGATGCCACTGCGAGAGCTCTGCGAGGCGTCTTTCGAAGCGATTTACACGAAAGCGGTCGAAGTGCTGGGCTTGGAGATGATCACAGCAGTGGAGTGCGAGAAGGACGTGTTTCAGCTCGCAGGACGCGAGTACTTGCCGCCGTCGTTCCGCATGTGAAATAGAGAATGTTCGTAGTGCGTGCTAACGTTCAATAGAAGACTCAAGCTGGCTTGACAAGGCACCGGGTTCTTTTAGCAATGCCATAGCAACGCAAACTTGTCTGAGTGCGTACGAGCCATTCTTGCACCTCTGGTCACCAGCGTGTCCTCTTGTTTACAGGTTGCGGCGTTCTTGGACCAACTTGAAGGAGGACGCTAAGCAGTAAACACGGCGTGTAGGCTCGAACAAGATGAAGAACGGCAACCACTCACTCACTCACCAGTGACGACGATCTTCTTGTTGACAGCAATAGCATGCGTGGCCCTATGATGATAAGGATGTTTTGTAGAAAACAACAACTGATAGCTTTGCATCAACTTGAGAGCCAACCAGTCGACGAATAAATGGCACACCGTAGCAATTTTCTTGTGGCTCTTACCACTGAGATCGGACATCAACAAGACTTCCTTGACGGTGGCAATGGACGGTTCCAGGTCAGCGTCGGGGATCGGTCACACGGCCACGATCTTCACGCCTCACGGTAAATCCGGTGACACGAAGAGCAGCATTCGCAGCAAAAGTAGCGAGGACGCACCTGTGATTCAGCTGTCAGCGCCATGCCAAAAGCCATAAAAGGCAATAGAACGACCAGGTTGAATATCGTTTGTGCGATATCTGTTTCTTGTATTTTCGAGGTTGTGGCTGCTGAGATCTGAAGCCGTCACTAATCGTAGCAGGAATGTCGGATCTACTTGGGAGGCATGCGGAGTGCGCCGTCGAGACGGATCACTTCGCCGTTGATCATCTTGTTTTCAATAATAGACTGCACGAGCTGTGCATACTCAGACGGCTCGCCCAGGCGGCTCGGGAATGGGACCGTTGCTCCCAGTTGTTGCTGCACCTTTTCAGGGAGACCAGCGAGCAGAGGTGTCTTGAACAGACCTGCGAGCGTCGTGTAGCCATAATTCATTAGCGTGCAGTCTATCAGGTTAAGCGGAATCATGCAGCAGTCGCGTACCTGGGGCGATCGTGTTGACGCGGATGCCGTAGGACGCGAGGTCGCGGGCGAGTGGGAGCGTCATGCCGACAATCGCACCCTTGCTGGCGGCGTACGCGGCTTGGCCGATCTGGCCGTCGTAGGCAGCGATACTGGCCGTGTTGATGATCACACCGTGCTCACCACACTCGAGGCCTTTTCCCTTCGACATGCTAAAAAGGTTACGCACAAAGTCGAGTTTGTGAGCTGTAGGCATGAGCTAGGATTTCATGCGGTTCAACGGCAAACAAAAGGACGTACCGCTCGGCAGCGAGACGAGCCACGTTGAACGAGCCCACGGTGTTCACCGTGAGTGTCTGCTGGAACTGAAACAGCTGATGCACGCCCTTCTTACTCAGCGTCCTGATCGCGTGCGCGATGCCCGCGCAGTTCACGGCCGTGTTGACCGGCTCACCGAACGCCGACTCGGCCAGATCCAGCGCAGCGATCACATCGTCTTCATTCGTGACCTGCATCATATGACAGTCACTCCCATGTTCATTAGCAACGTATACTCAGCCAGCAAGGAGCAGCGCCGTATAGAAGCACAACACACAAGTTACGCACGTCCGTTGGGCTAAAGTGGCAATTGGTGCCGAGCTGGCGCGCGACATTGACGCCGTCGCTGGACGGCAGGTCACAGAGGATGACACGCGCGCCATGCTTGACGAAGCGCTGGGCGGTGGCCTTGCCGAGGCCCGAGGCCGCGCCCGTGATGATCGCAACGCGAGAGGAGAGCGCCATCGTGATAGAGGAAGGAAGATGGTCGAATGAGCGAGTGCGAACGGAAATGAGAGCCAAGAGGTCAACTCGGCTGACTGTTTGCTCCGTCCAAGATGCTGATTGGAAGAAAAAGAAAGGTTGAAGTTCCACTTTTACAAAAGAAGGTACTAAAACAAGTAAATTTCACCTGCTTCTGTAAACTAAATATGTGAAAGTCACCCTTTTCCAAACCAGTAACGTCACTATTTCAGATAGTGCCATTGCTAATTTCGTAACGCAATGTGACTCTTGCGAGGGTGTTGATGAGGTGGCAACATGCACAACAGGATCATGGGCACCGCGGGCAGGAAGAGCAAGAGCTCCGCTGCGCCTCGCGGCGGCAACGTACGCAGTGAAGGAGCTACAGCATCACTAGTGGCAGCTGTTACAGCGCATGATGACACGCTTCATGACTCGTCGTCGCTGCTCGAGCGAGCCCTTCGCCACTTCGAGAGCAACGGGATGAAGCGCGAGGCGCTGCTGCTCGCGTGGTTGCTCCTGCTGCTCGTCCGCTGGATGGTCGGGTTGCACTCGTACTCGGGGGCGAGCACCCCTCCGATGTTTGGCGACTACGAAGCACAGCGCCACTGGATGGAGGTCACGCTGCAGCTGCCAGTCTCCGACTGGTACTTCAACACGACGGCGAACGACCTGCTCTACTGGGGGCTCGACTACCCACCGCTCACTGCGTACGTGTCGTACGTCTTTGGCTTCCTCGCTCAGTGCGTGGAGCCAACAATGGTGGAGCTCACGGCGTCCAGAGGCTACGAGTCCCCTACGAGCAAGGTGTTCATGCGCATGTCCGTGATTCTCTGCGACATCGCGGTGTTCATCCCCGTGGTCTTCTACGTGGCGCGAGTGCTTTATAAGCGACAGCAGTGGACGCAGCGCATCGCAATACCGTTGATTGTGCTGTCCCAGCCAGCGCTGCTGCTCATCGACCACGGTCACTTCCAGGTATTACTGCTATTGTTGTGTTCATGTTGGTGCCGTCAGATACTGATCACTGGCTTTGTGACTCTATCGCAGTACAACAACGTGACTCTTGGCCTCACGGCGCTCGCGATCGGTCTCATCCTAAGAAACCACGAATTCCTCGGCAGCGTCGCGTTCTGCTTGGCGCTCAACTTCAAGCAGATGGCGCTCTACTACGCGCCGGCGGTCGGCGTGTTCCTCTTCGCCCGCTGCGTGTATCGCTCCAAGTTCCTGCTGCACCTGGTGAAGCTGGGCGTTGCGGTCATCGGGACGTTTGCGATCCTCTGGTTTCCATTCTGTGTGTACACTGGAGAAGGAGAAACCTGCGCGACATCGATTCAGCAAGGTATGTGCATATCCTGATTCTCCGTGGAGTGGGGTGGCTGGTCTTAACACTGACTGAGTATCTGACTGGTGATTGGTTAACTTGTTTGCTCCTAGTCCTTCACCGAATCTTCCCGTTCGCACGTGGGCTCTTCGAAGACAAGGTTGCGAACTTCTGGTGTGTGCTGGACCTCGTTTACAAGATCAAACGCCACGTCACCCCTGTAGAGCAAATGCGCCTTTGGTGAGTAGAGCCCGTGGAGACTTCTTGTCCTGAAAATGTCTTATCAGATCGCTAACTCTGGTTTGTATTTTTCTGTACAGTACGCTTGCGACATTCCTCGGGTTCCTGCCGTCTGTGGTGGACCTCATGCGCCGCAAACCCACGCGTTTGCGCTTCATCCTTGCGCTCGCGAACTCATCGCTCGCGTTCTTCCTCTTCTCCTTCCAAGGTACAAGAAGACAGCTTACTTTGATGCTCAATTTAGCTTTTGAGAACTAACGCATCTCTTACACTTTCTTACATCTGCAGTGCATGAGAAAACGATTCTGATCCCGCTGCTGCCCATCTCGCTGCTCTTTGGCTACAGCTCGCTCTTGGCTGGCTGGTTCAGCTTCTTCTCGACGTTCAGGTGAGCACGAGTCTTCTTTTTCGAGTTCTGATGCTGATCCTTGTTGGTTGGAAAGCTTATGAACTGACGACTTTCAATGTAAATGCGCTTTGCAGCATGTTCTTCCTGCTTAAGAAGGACGGGCTCGTGCTGCCGTACCTTGTACTGCAGTTTGTCTTCTTGCTCATCGGAGTGCTGCCGTTCTTGACAAAACGGTCGTATCTCCACATCGACGGCATCGCTCCGGCGCCAGGGTACTGCATCGATGGCACGCCGCACGTGCTCTTCAAGCTCTACGTCGTGGTGAGTTGCGTATTGCGTTGAAATGCTCAAAGCGCTGCTGTCTTGGAACACTGCTAATAAATATCTGCTGGCGATGTTGCGAATCCTGTAGCTGTCGATCGTTGGAGTCGCCATCATCCACCTGGCCCAGGTCGTCATCCCACCACCAGCTCGATACCCGCACATCCACGACTACCTCTTCGCCGCGTACTCGTGCTGCCACTTTCTGCTCACGCTCGGCTACTGCACCTACTGGCAGTGGACTGTGAAAGAGGATGACAGTGAAGGTGGGCACTCAACGAAGAGGAAGACTGAATGAGACTTTTTTAATTGACTTCAGCAGAAAAGAAGTTGCAGAACTGTGAGCCAAGATGATGCAAACCAGCGACTCTTTGAAGTACAACAGAGAAATTCCTACACCACGGTAAACGAGAGCACCATAATGTCGTAACAACCCATTCTTGACGCCTTCCCATTCTTTTAAACAGATCACTTCTTGGCATCCAGGAGCTTGATCTGTTTCTTCAGGCGCGCCTTCTCGTCTTTGAACGCTTGCAGCTGTGTCGTTGCACAACAACGCATACCAATCACAATGGGTTAGTCCAATGCTGTTGATTGATAACAAGGGAGAGAAGCAGCAAGCGCTGGACGAACTGATTATTTACCAGCATGCGGTCTTCCTCCGTAAGCGGAGTCCGCGCCTTCTTCAGCTCCGCCAGGTACCCGGCCTCGTTCTCACGTGCCTCGGTCAAAAGCTTTTCCAAGGAGGCCTTCGACTCGCTGACGAGTGGACGGCGCTTGCCCAAAAAATCTTCTGTTAACAGCCAAATACATCACATCATGGGATGTGAGTACCTTGCCCGAGCTCCTTTCAAGAACAGCACTTTTTCAACACACCTTCGCTCTTCAACTCGTCGTCCTGGGTGATGGCCACCACAACGTTGGCGCTCTCCTTCTTCTCCAATGAAGAAGGTGTGTAGCCCGCCTGCTGCGCGCGCCACTTCTCGTATTCTTCGAGGCTCATGCCGTGGCCTTGTGGCTCCTGGATCGGTAGGAACTTCTTCACGCCCTCGGGGAGTACGTCCGGGTCGTAGTACACATAGGCAGCTCCACTACACAAACGATAACCAACAGCAAGACAAGTACGCACAAACACAGCGAGTATATCACATCGTCAACAACTGCACTTACAGCAAGCAGTGTTTCAACGACATGGAGAGCGTACGTACCCGATCACGCCGGCGATGCCGAGCAAGCTGAAGAACGACGAGTTGTCGCTGCCGCCGGCTCCTTTCGGCGGCGCGTAGCTGAATCGACGGACCTGGCGCAGCATCTACAGGTAAAGTACAACGTACAACACATGCATACACGCTCGTAAGCTTCTGTCTTATGGACCGACGCACGGAGCAAGCAACGAGTCATCCAAGCACCATGTTGCTGTCACTTGAGTTTCTGGAACCTGAAAGCTCGTGACATTATTCAAATCATGGCTATGCACCCGCCTAATTTTTAAAAAATAGTGTGGCTCAATCTCAAAATAGCGTGGCACGTCCATAAACAAGGCAGCTTGCACATCCGTTCGCGTCATGTTCTCATGGCTCAGAGTGCTTCTCGAGCCAAAAGCTCACCAGCTGCAAGCAAGAGAACAGCCACACAAACGCAAATGCTGAGCCGCCGCTTCGCAGCCAGCGCGTCATTCGCGCTTCGTCCTCGCACGTTCATCACCAGTCGCGCCACCATGAGCTCCGCCGCCACCTCGCCCAAGTTCCAGATCGCGCTCTGCCAAATCGCTGTCGGCGACGACAAGCAGAAGAACATCGCGACCGCCACGTCCGCCATTGCCAAGGCCGTCGCGCACGGCGCGCAGGTCGTGTCACTGCCGGAATGCTGGAACTCGCCGTACGCGACGTCTTCGTTCCCGCAGTACGCCGAGGAGATCCCAGCCACGAAAGCGCAGCTGCGTGAGGCCGAGCATCCGTCCACGTTCGCGCTTTCGCAGCTCGCACAGCAGCACCAGATCTACCTCGTCGGCGGCTCGATTCCGGAGAAGGACAGTGGCAACGTGTACAACACGAGCGTGATCTTCTCACCTGAAGGTGAGATCCTCGGTAAGCACCGCAAGGTGCACCTCTTCGACATTGATGTACCGAACAAGATTACATTCAAGGAGTCCGACACGCTCTCGGCCGGCAACTCGGTCACGATCTTCGACACGCCGTACTGCAAGATCGGTGTGGGCATTTGCTACGACATTCGCTTCCCGGAGCTCTCGATGCTCATGAAGAAGCAGGGCGCCAAGGTGCTGATCTTCCCTGGCGCGTTCAACCTCACGACTGGCCCTGCCCACTGGGAGCTGCTGCAGCGAGGTCGCGCGGTCGACAATCAGCTGTACGTCGCGGCGGCGTCGCCGGCGCGTGGACCGGAGGGCGGCTACCAGGCCTGGGGCCACTCGTCCGTCATCTCGCCGTGGGGCGAAGTCGTGGCCACGTGCGGCCACGACGAGGCGATCGTGTACGCCGAGATCGACCTGGAGAACGTCGAGGAGATGCGCCGCAACATCCCCACTGGCTCACAGACGCGCACCGACATCTACGAGCTGGTCGAGAAGTAAGGGCAGACCGCGTCCTCCTCTTTTGCAATGCAATTTTAAAAAATAAACCAGTCTCGTAGTGTCTCTTACTAATGCAATCGCGATCTCCATTCATGATTCCGGGTTGAGTGACACCACCTCGAGCGCACTGGCGCTGTGGTTGGTTGTTTCATGTGACAATCGTATACGTGCGGTGCATCGATAGTGGTTGAAGTGCACCACCCCCAGATGGGTACACAAATATGCAGCAATGGATACACCAGTGTAACCATGGTGCTGGAGTCAGTTTACCAAAACGTTCACGATCGCGCCGCAGTTGATCAGGATCACGGAGCGCAGCTCGCTCGCCTTGACGTTGCCATTCTCATCGCGAATGCGCGCCTCGCGGATGCACAGGATGTTGTCGTAGCCGCGCACCGCGTGTAGCTCAGGTAGTCCGCCTTGAAGACTCGTAAGGATCTCGCAGGCGCAGAACGCATCGACGTCGAACGTGACGACGATCAGCACGCTGCAGCTGCCGCTCTTGATGCCGTCGTGCATAGTTGAGTGCCTCAAGGGGTGGATCGAGCAAAAGAGAAGTGTCGTGGGCGAGAGAAGTTGGGAGGAGCGAGAGCAGCGGAGCCGCTGTGTGATGATGTGATGACCATGGCGTGCTTCTCGCTGTCAAAGGTTTTGAACAAACCGGACAAGTAACTTTCATGGAAATGAAATTTATTTACACAGCAATAAACTATGTCGCTTCGCTCAGTGCGTCAGACTCAGAAAGAAGTCAGAAACCCAGATGTAGCAAAAAGTTGCCCCAACCGCTCGTATAAATCCAGATCAATACAAATTGTTAGGGAAATTTTTTGACTGGCAACTGATTATTCGTATTTTTCAAACAAAAATACGAAAATATCAAAATCCACTTAAAACCGATTCAGCCAGTCCATTTCGTGGTCAAACGCAGCGCGCATCTCGTCCGACTTGGCGCTCTTGCGCTGCTTGAACTGCACATTTGGAGAGTACTGCGCCACGCATAAAACGACAATCACACCAGCCGAGTGAGCTTTCTACAGCAGCAGCAATAGGAATAGGACAACGCAAACAAAATGTACCTTGAGGTTGAGATGGCGGGTCACCTGCGCGCGGATCCAGCGCTCCTGGCTCTGCAGGCGGCGCTCGATGCCCGCGACCTTGCGCTTCGAGATCGTCTGGTTCTCTGAGTTGAGACGTTGCGGTTCCCAGTAGAGCACGACGCGGCGGAGATCTGGCGCCACGCTCGCCTGGTTCAACATTGTCGTAGAGTTAGAAATATTGACATCGTAGACATGGCAAGATAGGTAACATGTTTGTGATAGTACCTCGGCAATGTTAGCGACGACGTCGGTCGCGTTCGAGTCCGATTCCTGCAGCAGCAGTTTCTGCACAAAGTCGACCACCGAGAGCTCCACACGCTCCTGGCGGTACGAGATGCGGTCAACGTTGATCTTCTTGGGCTTCTTCTCCAGCGGCGCCGAGTTCTTGGTCTCTACACATTCGCAAGCAAGTTATACCACAAGTACGTTAGACAAGTATCCAAACAGCCCGCACACTCAGGTGATAGAAATACGGACTTGGCGGAGTCATGGACGCGGCGCTCTTGCCGCCGCCGCCTGGCTGCAGGTCGTCGAGCACTTTCAGCAGTTTCTTCTTCGAAATGCGCTCGGTCGCACGGTCGATTTCGATCTCGTCCGCCCCATCAGCATCTTCGAGGCTGTCATCGTCATCATCATCGTCATCGTCAAAGTCGTGACGCGCGTTCGCCTGGCGTTTGTCGTACGTCTGCATCTTGCGCTCAAACTCTTCCGGTTCCAGCATGAAGAGGTCGTCCACTTCGCTCAGGAACTCCTCAGTCTCCTTGTCGTTCACATCGTCGTCGTCGTCATCATCATCATCACTATCATCATTGCCATCGTTTGCAAGTGCGCCGAACTTTTCCTGCTGCTGCTGGCGCGCGCTCATCTTGCCACCCTGCTGCTGCTGCATCTGGTTAAACCACTCCTCGATCTCCTTCTCGTCATCCTAATACCAGTGTGTTACAGTACTACACAATCAGCACAACTCATACACGCCAATCCATACGCTATTACTGAGCTAATCGCACCTTGTCGACTTTGTCTTCACCAAACACCGTCTGTGTCTTCTTCACAGTCGATGGTGTGACCGGACCGCTGCGTTTGTTCTTACGGGCGAGAGCGACGCCAGAAGCGTGGAAAGCGCGCTGTTGATGCTGTTGATACTGCTGCTGCTGCTGCTGGAGACGAGCGGGAGTCGCCAGTGCGCGTTGCAGCGCCGAGCGCACGAGTCGTCCGCCATGCGCCATGATGCTCAATTCCGCCTTGTGATCCGACACACCAATCGATTCTTGATTTTAATACAGTCATTTTATGACTACACGGTAGCTCAAATGGTTTCCATACAAAAAATGATTACTAAAAGCTGCGAAACGTTGGCCTACTGTTTTGTATCGAGATTGCTATATTAAGGACCCAAAAACATTTCGCTACTTTTTATGTAAACCATTTCTCGATCAAAGCGAGAAAAATCCATATTCAAACTCGAATGTCAAGCCACCATCTCCGGCTCTTTTGCAATCAAAATCGATATTTTCGCATCCCAAAATCGATGAAAAACGCAATCAACTTCGAGTTA
>JAADXK010000271.1:0-31133 GCA_023337805.1 Globisporangium barbulae
GTAAAAGGTGGTTACACAAAGTACTAATAAACAATAAAATTCGATATTTAAAAATGAGAAATAAAACTGCGGAAATGAAGTGACGTGACTATCGCTGTTCTATCTCTTTGATTACTCATCATACACTATGCTGTCTTATACCATTGAGAAGCTGAGATACATAGCTAGCTAATGATGATAGTCTCATGCAAATTGACGCACTATATCGAGAAATACATAGCTGTAAACAAAAAAGTACCAAACATTTCCGCAGTTTTGTTCGTCACTGTAGGTGTGGTCGAAAAGCAGGACCATGTGGAACTGTTTGGCGATGGAGACCGAGTTGGGATGAGCGAACATCAAGTGCGCTAAATGGCCTTTTGCGTCCACGCAGTGTTCGAAGTGATACTTGTGTTCTTGGATCACATCGAAAAGAGCTTGGACTGTCGACCTCCCATTCAAAAACCTGGTTCTGTCGCTCTGTTTCTCGTTGTAAAGATCTTGCTTCACACCGCAAAATCCGTCGTACTCCTTCCGAAAGAAATCAAGCTGCGCTTCCGGGGGCACGCCTGCTTGGTCAAGGCGCTTTCTTTGCCGCTTTTGTTCTTCTGTCAGCCGCCTTGCTCTTGAATGCACTCGAATGTCGACACACATATCGTGATTGTGCTCACCTTCTTGACTGACAAACCTCCGACGTCCTTCTTTGTTGCGCTTTCCGAAAACGCGATATGAGCACCTAGTCTTCTTTGCCTTCGTCGTTCTCTTGGTTATCGACGAGGTGTAGACGCCGGCGCAACCGCGGCTGATCACGAGTTTGTCTTTCTTTTCGTCCGACCGCACTTTGCAGAGCGAGAAATTGTTCTTTATCGCAAACCCTTGTAGAGCATCGATGAGCTGCTCCTTCGATTCAAACGTCCACGCACAGCAGGCCAGATCACCGATCACTGGGAAAGGCGGAATCGCGCGCTGTACGACATCTTTCATGTCTGTAACCGGGGGCGTTGAGAACGGTGGAGCAGGAACGGTTCAAATAGGCAGTGTAGAACGACGAAGGAGGTCGCATGCCTGATGTAGGTAGTGCAGCACGGCGATGGAGCTGGAAGGCTGGGTGCAGGCACGTCAAAGTCTTGATGTTAGAAGCGGATGTGAGTTTGATGTAGGTGGAAAACAGCTCATTAGAAAACAGCTCTATTGAAGTATTCTTAGCAAGACATTTACGACCATTATGAAATTTGGCAGTGTGATGCTCAGATCAAGTACGTAGGTCTATTTCTGCTGCATTCTCACGATCCTGCTACCCTCCATCACCACGATCTACGACACAACATACGCGGTATTGCTAATATACATCATGCGGTGGCGTCCTTAAACCAGTGGACATTGTCTAGGTGCTGAGGCGCAGTAGCAAATGCAGCAAGCACACGAACCACGTCGTGCGTGTGAGCGCGCAACAGGGGGAGAGACCGTTTTTAAAAGTGTCATACTGGTGAAGTAGAACGCGCCAATAGTGTCCACCACGTGCGTCGATTTTCGAAATTGTAATCGAAATTGGTTTAGCAGGTCTTTGAAATCATAAGCAAGATGTATGTTGAGGAGCGCGTATTCATTATCCATGAGCACGGTCGTGAGTCTGATGAATAGCAGTGCGAAGCGCAGCAAGCGCTGCTAGGTTTTTTAGGCGTGTGGCGTGAGGTAGATTCTGTATGGCCTAAAATCACAGCTGCACGATCGCAACGTTGATCACGAGCACGAAAAGCAACTGTGCTTCAACTCCTTGGACGCATATTGTATGTGAAAGCAGCAAGCATCTCAAGAGCCACTCTTACCGTTACTCTCGGCGCTGTGGGCACTACTGGGGACACTACTGGATGTTCTTCATGCAACAATCGCTCTCGTCATTGTGGACGCTACTGGCTGTCCTTTGTCCGCCACACGGCGTCTTGGGCGTTGGAATATCGAAAATGGGAGTGGAAATAATAGTTCCCTATTTGAAAGTAGAACTGCGTCTACAATGCAATGCGCAGCAAAAGAGCGACACATCATGAACCATTAATTTTCAAGTAATAGCGACTCTTTGCAGCGCTCACAGACACAAATGCATCAAAAGCTAGTTAATCAAAGAAGAGCAACTTACTTGCCACCAGCCCAGGTACAATGTCATCGGCACTTCCGCTAACGCAGAGTGACATATTAATATTCATTGAAACATAGAGACAAGGCATAGCATTGTGACTGCTGCACTCGTCTATCCATTGGGCGTCTACGCACGATCGCAAAGAAGACCGCGATGCCATCGTAACAAGAGAAGTCGCTCTCAAAGCTACCACAGCACCTTTAAATATGTAAGCTTGCGAACTTGTGTATTGCTCAGTGCAAGCGTCAGCTTACATAAGATTGAGCAATTTTTCAAATTTAGAGTTCATGCAAAGAATGACAAATGTTGTCTGAAGAACTGATTTCACAAAGGATGACAAAATGTTGTCTGAAGACTGACGCACAAGCAACATCTTCAGACGACCTCATCAGCTACATTCTATCAACATTTTCGTTTCATCAAGCAACATCGTACGACATTCGGCGTGAATGTTCTCTGAATGTTTTCTGAGTACTGACACACAAGCAACATTCAGACCTCTTCAGATATTGGTAAAATGTATAAATCCAGAGAACATATTTTTCAAACACCTATCGTTTCTATCACCTATTGGTTGTAACAGGGGGAAAAAAGGTCAACCCTAGCCTCAAGTTGATGTTGATGTATGTGTTCAGATCGGTGCTGCTTGACGTTCCCCTTTCCAACCCAGTACTCGTTCTACTTTGCTTGTCGGAGCTTCACTCTGTCGGCTGTTTTTTCTTGTTAAATTTGATACCTTTTACTAAATGGTAGTTGACTTTTATCTTAATGCTAATCAAATAATACAGAAACCGACTGAACCCGCTGCGCGGACCAAGCCAGCTCGCACGACACACGCCAGCGCCATTTCCCTCGCAATTACATTGCCTGCGTCGCGCACGTGAGCGAGCGAGCAGAGCACCCCCGGCGGCCGCATGTCCACGGCCGCGCGGACCCCGACGCCCGTCATGGCAGCCACAACGTACACCACCAGCAACAGCAGCTGCAACAGCCCGAACAGAACGCGGCCAACACGGACCACCAACAATAATCCGCCCACGCCCTCACGTGTCCCCGAACCCACGACGGCGCTGACCATGCAACCGCAAGGGCAAGTGCGGACCACGGCACTGACCCGCACCACGTCGCTTTACGATGTGTACCCGCTCACGGCGCGCCAGAGTGCCAACAACAACGACTCGTTCCTGCTGCGGCCGTCGCTCTCGCGCACGCGCTCGCAGCACCTTGTACCGGCGGACGCCGACGACCTCCTGCGCCCAGCCGACTTCTTCCAGACCTCGCGCTCAGTTGGCGCAGGGCTCATCGCTGACGCCACTACGAGCGGCCATGTTGACAAGGTGCGTTGTCCTTTATCTGTATCTCTGTATTTGTATGTGCGAGTACGAACGTGTGCTGACGACTCGCTGTGTGTAGAAGGACCACCGGTCGGCGTCCATGTGCTCGACGTTCGGCAAGTTCCACGGCGAGGTGTATGAGACCAAGGAGCGCTCCAAGGTGCTGAGCGTGCTCAAGCGCCGTGGGAAGACCGCGTCCATCGACACCAGCAGAGCCGCGCAGAAGTCCGCACCGGCCAAGTTCACGGCCGACGACGTTGTGCGCGCCGGGACGCTCACCAAGGAGGGCTCGTGGCGCCGCAACTGGAAAACGGTAGGTGCCCACATTTGATTATCGTTGTGCACACCACCGTAGTGTGAGCATTGACGTCTTGTTTTGTATGTCTGTCCCTCACAGCGCTTCTTCATCTTGCGCCGCGATTTCCCGAGCCTGTGCTATTACACGTCCGAGGACAAGCTCGAGCTGCTGGGCGAGATCCCGATCCAGCCCGACACGATGGTGCTGGACCGGAGCGCGTCGGGCCACGCGCCCTACAGGTTCCAGATCCGATCGGACGCCAAGACGCTGCTGCTCGAGGCCGAGTCGCGCGACAACCAGCGGCGTTGGATCGACTCGTGCCAGGAGCTCGTGGACGCCGTGCGCGCCGACAAGTTCCGCGGCTCCACCACGACGCTCTCGCGCACGAGCATTATGGACCGCGAATCGAGCGACTCGCGCCAGAGCAACGTCGCAGCCGCCGTGCGCAGGTCGTCCATGTCCAAAGCAGCTACTAACAATAATACCACCAACGCAGCTCTCCCGCGGCCGCCGTCGGCCGCGATGCTCAACGCGCTTGGTGGGTACTCAGTCGAGTCGGCTGATCCAGCGCCTACAGCCGGCGCCGCCATGAAGCCCATCAAGTTCAGCCTTGAGGGCGACAAGGAGAACAACCAGAACCCGCTGTTCAACAACTCGTCGCGCGGGTTCCTTGAAGACCCAAGCATCGACTGGTCGCAGCTGCTCGAGGCGAGCTCGTCGTCGTCCTGGAACGACGAGGACTCGGACGCGGGGAGCGAGCCCGACTTCTTCATGTCCGGCCTCAGCTCGCTCGAGCCCATGGCGGAGGACCAGGTGACGGACGCCGGCGTGCTCAACTCGGGCCTCGGTCGCAGCAAGAGCAAGAACAAGATCACGATCGTGAGCCTCAACCCCAACACGATGGTGCGCCGCAACAACATGTACGACATCTCAATCGAGATCTCACTGGGCCGGAAGAGCAAGCTCATGCGCAGCGACGCCAAGGAGAAGATCGGCTGCTTCATCAAGGTCAGCGGATACCTCAAGCAGACCAAGAACCTCGTAGACGTGGGCTCCACGGACGCCATCAAGGTCTCGACGCTGCTGGCTGCCGCGGGCTCGGTCGACAAGCCCATGAGCGTGCCGTTTACGGTCGTTGTCTCGGCTGAGCTCGAGCAGTACGCGCAGTTGCGCTTCACGCTCTTCAAGTGCTCGCTGAGCCAGAGTCCGGGCACTGCCCAGGCCTGTCTCGGCGTCGGGCGCTGCCACGTTACCGACAACTTCCTCAACTCGTACGTCAAGACAATCGCGCTGAACGAGAAGACCACGTCCGCGCGCGAGTCGCTGCAAGATGCGCTCACGTCGCCCTCTCCGCACAAGCACGCGCAGGACGTCCAGCCGTCGCCCATGCCGGAGGAAGTGGACGCGCAGACGACCCGCGGTGGCGTGCCGCTCTTCGCCTCGCCGTCCACGAACGACGGCATCGAGATCGTGATTCGCGCGTTCCCGTCGCTGTCTCCGCAGCAGATCCTGCCGACAACCGGTATCGACATGGCCAACACCAAGTACCTGATCCCGACGACGATGAGCGCAGACGACCCAACGCCGCTCGATACGCTGCACAGTGCCGAGTTCACGCGCAACAGCAATGTGCGGACGTTGCTCGAGAACGGCAGCTTCCTAGGTGGCAGCAACGACACGGGGGCGCACATGCGCTTCATCGCGCTGGACGAGATCCTGCGCGTGCCGCGCAGCACCTTCGCGCTACCGCTCGCGTACCTGGATTATTTGGAGGAGGAAGTGCTGGAGCGCACGCGACGCCTGCACAAGCACTACTCGAGCCGAAACAACTGGAGCCATTTGCAGGTGACGCTGATCGAGTCTGAGCTCGAGTACTGCCGCAAGAAGACCGAGGAGTACATGAAGCAGCGCCAGTTCCTCATGAAGCAAGAGAAGCGGCTGCTGGACGAGCAGAACGATGGCAAGATCTTCGACTCGCTGCGCACGATGAAGAAAGCGGCGTCCAAGCAGAAGGAGAAGGACGCCGAGCCGGAGATCATCGCGCCCTTCAAGCGCAGCACGTACAAGAGCCTCGACGGCTGGCAGTTCCTGCCGACCAACATGCAGGACCAGTTCCTCTGCGCGTACCGGCCGGCGAACCAGGCAGGTTCGATCCCGTTCGCGTGGCACACGATGACCATGGGCTGTCCAGCAGCGCACACGAAGGGCTTTGCAAACGGCGGATACCCTCACACGGACACGCGGACTGGCGCCAACAACAACAATCCTGCTGTATCACCCGGTGGCGACTCGCTCATTGAGGAATCGTGCTCGTCGCCCATGGGCGGCCCGTCAGCGGCCGCGTCCACGCAGACCGAGCGCACGCGCCGAAAGAGCCGCGTAAGCATGACGAAGCCGCCGAATCAGACGGATGAGTCGGTCGCGTCACTGAAGACCCGCTTGGAACTGAAAGATCGCTTGGACATCATCGGTAGTCAGATCCTCTCTGCGGCCGTCGCGTGCATCATCGCGACCCTTGACCTCGCAGTCGTGGGCAGCCAGCAGCACCGCCTGCAGCTCGAGAACGCGCTCAAGTTCGGGTATTTGATAAACTTTGAGTCGCTGCTGAGCACGCAGGGCAAGGAGATCGGCATGCTCGAGGACTTTGCGGCCGGCGCCAAGTGGCTGCGCAACGTCTTCGTGCAGTTCCGCAAACACAAGACGACGGGGAACCACTTCGTGATCAAGAACTACTCGCCTTCGAACCAGCGCGCATTCGTGCACGGTGGTGCGAATGAGAACAACGCGAACGCGACAAACGGAGCTGCTGCTGGTGCCGGACAGAGTAGGAGCGGCAACTACCTGCTCGTGACGATCGGCATCCAGGAGAGCCACATGAACGTGCTGCCACCGCTGCTCATGACCGGCAAGCCCTTCCGCATGCGCTGCGTGCTCTTCACGCAGGGCGTGAACGAGAAACAGACGCTCGTGCACGCGTACAAGGCGAGCTCCGTGAAGGTGCAGGACCGGATAAATCGCGAGAACCTCGAGGAGCTCAAGGACCTCTACGCGATCTTCCGCCGCATGCACAACTACGAGAGCGACTTCCGGACGCACGCATCGCTGCGGCGCCGGGCGACGAGCGTCGGAGGCGAAGTGCCCCTCAGCCGCTACAGCGTCCAGGCGCTTGACGATCTGCTTGCGCAGATCGAGCACCACATCTGCTCGTCGTCGAACCAGTTCAAGAAGAACGTGGCGCTGCTGATGGATTCGTCGGACTTCTGTCGAGAGCTCGGTGCCTCGCGCGTGACGTGCTGCAAGAGTGGTAAGGACCGCACGGCCATGTCGGTCACGCTCGAGCAGGCGCGCATCTGCTGCGCCGAGCTCAAGGCCACACAGGGCTCCAAGATCGTCTCAAGTATGCGCCTCTATGGCGTGCGCCGCAAAAACGTGTTCCTGAACACCAAGGCGGACAAGTTTGCATTCAACGAGATGCAGCGCAAGATGCTCCCGGACTGCTACAAGCCGCCCGCGGGCACGTACAAGTCTGGCAAGACGTAAGCGTGCTGGTCGTCTGTTTATCTACCGTCATCACCGTCAAACGAGAACGTGATATGAAGAAAGCGAGCGAGGACCGTGCCAGCGGGAGCGAGTATTTGTGAAGAAATGAGTTATTTCGCTATTTAGAAGGAGGGGGAGAAAAAGAAACAAGCATCCATGTGCAGACAGACGGCGAGATCGAGAGAGGCCAGGCTCACCGGAGAATGGCGACGGCAGCGTGGCGCGGCTTGGTCGGGAACATGCCCGAGCTGATGAGCCACGTCTTGAGCTCCGGAGAGATCCACGCGGGTTGGTGGAAAAGCGGCCGCTTACGCATCGCAACGTTGGTGGTCGTCGCTGCTGCTGCTGGTGGTGGAGGAGAAGCTGTCATGCCGTCGTCTTTGGAAAGATTGCTGCTGCTGCTGCTAAGGTCCAGTACTGCTGTTGGAATAGAAAGAATCGGCGGCGGCGCCTCATCCGGAGGGTAAGTATGAGAGGCGGCGTCGCCTTCCTCTCGGAGGTGTAAGAATGAACTGAATGTAGGCTCATTGTTCTCGCTTCGTGCGCCTTCGTCTTCGTGTCCGTCGCTCTCGCTCTCTTCAGCATCATCCTCACAGCCCTCGTCATCATCATCCTCACCACTGCTGTCTTCATGACCCAACTTGGCTGCAGACGCCGGCTTGTTCAGCGGCGGGAACGCGTATAGGTATTTTGACTGGTTGAGTGTGGGCATCGATGACGACTTGGCCATCTGCGACGGTGGCTCGGCTGCCTTCTTGAGCTGCGCGAACTTGTCCATGAGCTTGGAAGGGTGGCTCAAGAGGCGCGAGTGCTCTTCGATGTACGCGGCCGAGGCGCGCGGCGCCCACGTGGCGTGCGACGTCTGCCACGAGCGCTTCTCGCCGCGCGGCCGACGCCTGCGCTTCCTGCGTCGTTGCGGTGGCCGCAGCTGCTTCCTCTGGATGGGCGACTGCAGCGAGCTCTGGCGCGTGTCCATGGGTTGTGGCAGCAGCATCGAGATCTCGAACGTCAGGTGCGGTCGAAGCGGCTCGGTCGCAGCGTTTACGGGCACGAGCAGCGGCGCCGCTGCGCCATTAGCATGTGATCTGCCACCACCAGTCGGTATTCCACCTGTGACTGCTACTGCCTTGTGCGGTGAGAGCCTCTGCAACGCTATCGCCTCTTTCTTTTGAACGGTCTTCTTCAGCGCCGTCGGCTGCTGATTGTGATCCTGGGCCTGTGGTGACGCTGCTGGTGACAAATTGTCGCCATCCTGATCGTCTAATGGCATGCGCGCCAGCCGCGTCATCACCGCCATCATGCGCAGAAAGCGCTCGCCAAGACGCAGCTGCTGCTCCTCACTTTCCGTTACATCGTTCTCACCATTTTCAGCATCGCCATCATCTTCACACTCCTCTGCGCCATTGTATTCTCCGCCTCTTCTCGGAGCTTCAGCGTCAGACGCGCCAAAGAGCTCGTGATGCGGGCGCTCGCCATGGAATTGGCGGCGTTTAGTCGCCTTCACCTGCGGCTTCTGCTTGTGTGAAGGCAACGCAACCTCGGTCGTCTGTCGCGCCCGTCGCTGGTCCTGGGGTACGAGCGCGAGCCGCGGCACGCGCCGCTCGACGGCCGCATGGACCGCGGCCTGCGGCATTTCCGATGATGATGACCTTGAAACGACACCAAGTTGCTTTCATTTCCCCTTTCAAATATAATAAGTACATTCTATCCAGCAGGTTGACCTATTTTAACAGGGTATGCTATTCAATAGGATCAACCCGCACATCGAGTGGCTTTGGCTTCGTCACAAGCAATCGAATCAAATAAGGAAGAATGGCGCGCGGAGCAGGCAGCGCGAAGGCGCCAGGCGCCAAGGCGGCGCCAGGGCCACAGAGCGCGGGCAGCAAAGGCAAAGGAAAGGGCAAAGGCGGTGGAAATGAGGACGTACGACGCGAGGTCCCGCTGCAGGCGATCCTCTTCGCGGACTCGTTCACGGAGACGTTCCGGCCGATCTCGCTCGAGATGCCCAAGGTGCTGCTGCCGCTGGCCAACGTGCCGATGCTCGAGTACTCGCTCGAGTTCCTTGTGTCGTCCGGTGTGAAGGAGGTGATCCTCTTCTGCACGCACCACGTGGAGCAGATCGAGGCGTTCATCCGCGAGAAGTCGCAGGTCGCCAAGCGCATCGACGTGCAGTGTCTCTCGAGCCCATCGTGCATCACGGCGGGCGACGCACTGCGCGAGATCGACCGGCAGCAGCTCATCCAGTCGAACCCGTTCGTGCTCATGAGTGGCGACGTGGTCGCGAACGTGGACCTGCCAGCTGCCATCGAGGAGCACAAGGTGCGCAAGAAGAAGGACTCGACGTGCATGATGACGTCGATCTTCAAGGAGATCCAGCCGAACTTCAGCACAAACATCCGGCCGCTCACGGACGAGCTCATCGTGGGCATCGACAGCACGACGTCGCAGATCGTGCTCTATGAGGACGACCCGGCGAAGCGCTCGACGCGCCTGGCGACGATCTTTCTCGAGGACCACGCGCAGATCTCACTGCGCTCGGACCTCATGGACTGCTACATCGACATCTGCTCGCCCGAGGTGCTGCTCAAGTTCGCCGAGGACTTTGACTACCAGGACCTGCGCCAGGACTTTTTCCACAACGAGGTGCAGAACTACGAGCTCGGCAACAAGTTCTTCGTCAAGATCGTCACGGACGAGTTCGCGGCGCGCGTGATGGACCCGCGCACGTACAGCGGCATCTCGCACGCGATCCTGCAGCGCTGGGTCTTCCCCATGGTGCCCGACACGAACTACCTCGGGGCAGAGGACACGACGTACTCGTACCACCGCGGCATGGTCTACAAGGAGGACAGCGTGTCTCTCTCGCGCACGTGCGCGATCGGCCGCGAGTCAATCCTGGGCGCCGGTTCGAGCTTTGGCGACCACACGAGCGTGCTCAAGAGCGCCGTGGGGCGCAACTGCGTCATCGGCAAGAACGTGACGATCCAGGGGAGCTTTCTCTGGTCGAACGTCGTCGTGGAGGACAACGTGAGCATCACGAACGCCATCCTGTGCGACAACGTAGTCATCCGCAAGGGTGCCGTGATCGAAGAGGGCTGCGTGCTGTCGTTCGGCGTCGTCATCGGCGAAGGCTTCACGCTCAAGGCGTTCACGAAGGTGACGACTGCGGCGCCTGTGGAGCAGGAGGACGAATTTTCCTCCGACGAGGAAGAAGCGGATGAAGACGGCGATGAAGAGAGCGGCGCGAAGGGCCAGGCAGACCAGACTACTTCTGCTGCTTCGGGCGAGCCAGTCGCGATGGAGTGGAGCGCCAAGGAGGTCGGTGCAGGTGGCGTCGGCCGCCTGTGGACGCTGGACGACGACGACATCCAAGTGGACTCGGACGACGAGAGCGACGACGAGGACGACGCAGGCGCAAGTACCAAGAAGGAGCCGCTGAGCGTGCGCCGCCTGAACAAGCTCAAGAGTCTGCTCATTGGCGCGTCGGACATTGTGATGCAGAAAACGCAGAAGTGGAGCGACTGGGAGACGCTGAGTCTCTCGGACGATGAAGACGATGACCTCGATGGCCTCGATGCCGAAGGCATGCACGACGAGCTGCCGTTTAGCCAGATCATCAAGGAGAACGTGATGAACGGCGACCTCGCGGGCCACGCGGTCGAGGACGTGTTCATGGAGATCAAGAGCTCCAAGTTTGCGCACAACCGCACGTTCGCGGACGTGATCGGCGCGATGCTGCCGGGTCTGCTGGAGCTCGTGCCGATCGAGGGCCAGTCAGCCATGGGCATCCTCGGCCAGGTGCGCGCCAAGTTCGACAAGTGGACAAGCATCATCAAGAAGTGCCTCGTGGAGCAGGAGGACCAGGTGGCCGTCGTGCACACGCTCGAGGCGTTCGTGGTCGCCGAGGAACACCGCGTGGTGTGGTCGCCGCTCTTCCGCTTCCTGCTGCAGATCGTCTACGACCTCGAGTGGGTCTCCGAGGACGTGATCCTCGAGTGGCACGCGGCGCGCAACGCCGAGGACGAGAGCAGCGAGCTGGCGTCGCTCGCCAAGTCCAAGCAGGTTCAGGAGTTCGTCGACTGGCTGCAAGAAGAGGAGAGCGACGAGGATGACGATGACGATGACGATGACGACGACGAGAGCGACGAGGACGAGGACTAGCTGAATTGATCGTAAGTGCCATTATACGTCGTTACGTCAAAGTCGTCTGCTCTCATGTAGCTTTACCTTCTAGACCATCGTTTCCGTTGACCCACAGATGCGGTCCACCACTTTTTCCCAGGTAGCTAGATGTCTGTTCTCAGGCACACGAGGTGAACTATCTCGGGATGATGGACGTATCTTCGTGAACTTGATAACGAGTCCACCGCCACTGAACACGTTCTATACGCGAAACCGCCGCGAGGGTCGCGTGTAGAAACAGCAGTGCGTGGGAATGGCCGCAAGGTGCATGGCTTCGGCCGAGCAGCCTTCGCTACGGCTCGCATCGAGCCACGTAACAACTTTGAGTCTTCCGTACGGTGGACGTGAAGCCACTAGACGACCTGTAGACTCCCTCATGCGGCAGCTCGATCGATAAACACCTCTCGTGGGATTTGGTGCAGAGCCACGCGGTCATCTCGACGTTGTCGTGTGTCTCACAGAGTACAAATGCGCGGCAGCTTGGTCGAGCAACGACTTGTGCGCCTACAGTGCGATTGTCAGCACGACCGACGCAGATGTCAGTGGCATGACGGGTGCAAGGTCATTGCAGACACTACTGCTGACAACGCGCGTCTACTGTGGTCGTGCCGTCGACCTTGCGTGCTCGTGTGTTTGGACGGACTTTCCACCCTTGTACCCATGTCAACGTACAGGAATTCATTGAAATGGACACATTTGTGCTGGACGTGCGTCCCACACAAGTGTGACTGACTGACGCACACTTGTGATTGCGGCCGTCCTCTCGTAAGCGGAGAGAAACTGGTCGTCACAGCTGCCGTGCGCGAGCCAGTGACAGCAGAGACGTTGAGTGTATTGCAGCCAATCGACTCAACAAGTGGCACGCGGCTAGTCGACAGATTGGTACTGGCCGCGAAGCCGTCTCACCGCATGTGGAAGACTCGAGTCTCGCCACGTAGCTCTTCGCGCTTGTGCTCTCGCGTGGACGTGGAAGATGACACTCTGCCGTCCATCCTGATGGTGACGGCGGCGACGCTGCCTGTGCGGATGATGGCGGCCACATTGCAGCCTCTGATAGGGCTTGTGCGCGTTGAACTTGCTCTGCTCGTGTGCTGCTGTCGTCACCACGAACCGATTTCGCATCTCAGTGCGTGGCAGCATGGCTCCATGTCTTTGTGTTAATTCTCTCTGTATGCGCATATCCAACTGATGCATGCTGTTTAGAGGTCTATGCAAGTTCTCGAGCCTTCCCATCTCCGTTACTTTTAGAGGGTGCGTATCTTTTGGCTTGCTTCAAGCTTGCTGGCTGAGTTCTGGTGTATGGCTGTGGACTGTATGGGCGTTGTTCTGGTGTGTGGGAGGAAAGCTCAACTGAGGATGACAGCGGTGTCGCCTCGTGTTGGTGTCATGGCCGTCCAAACACGCGCATTGTGTGTTGTGTGGACTGCTGTGGTTTGTCGGTGGGAAAGGTTGCCAAGGTGGGCGTCCTTCTGCTTCGGTTTCTGAAGCGAGAGGGCACGGTCGAAAGGGGGATGCGCCGCGGTTTTTGCATGAGCAGCTCAATTCAGGTCGGTTTCGAGTTTTTCGAAAAGAGTCTGAATGGTGGTTTATGCATTTTATGAGAAGTAAAGCAGGCTGTTTGCTAGGTTTGGATCTTACCGACCCGACGTCACTTCCCGGAAATCTTGAGGTGAAAGCGAAAGTTCCACACATCATCAGGAATCAGGTCTGCATTTTGTCCACTCTAATCTACGCATCCGTCAAAATCCATAGTTTCAGCCAATAGAAAAGATCAAAACACAGAGTAATGGAGCATGACTTGCTCCACTTAAGTGCGCGACCGCTCAAAGGTCGGGGCAGCAGGTCACAATAGGTAGCTGGCGGGGAATGAAAGATGCCGCCGCCCAACACATTTCGACTCGCGCTGCGGCCGCGAAGACTCAACCTCTTCTCGCACACAGAAATCTTTCTTCTCTCCCTGACGCCCTGCGCGTCGGCAGCTGACGCGTCGTTCGATCACTCGCCGTTTCCTCCTGTCCATCGCACTCGTGAGAACAAGAGCTCCAAGCAACAAAGCACGCCATCAGCTCAAGATTGAGCTCGATACAAAGCAAGCGCAACTACAAGGATGTATTGGTCGGCGGCGATGTCGCTCAAGGCGCCCGCGAGGGAGAAGACGCCCAACTACGGCTCGTTCGGCGCGCCCAAGACACTCACGGCCGCGTCCCGGACCAGCAGTGGGAGCAACATCCGCATCCCACAGAGCATCCCCGAGCATCAGTGCTTGCTGCAGTTCGCCTCGCCGCGTCTACACCAGTACGAGGAAGAGAAGCTCGCCGAGTACTACGAGATGGAGCAGGCGGCGCAGAGCTACGCGAACATTGGCGGTGGTGGCAGCACGACTGTCACGGTCACGGCCTCGAGCGCGCTCAAGTTGCTGCTTCTCACCAAGAACAAGTTCGAGCACTACAGTAATACGACGTCCTCGACCGCGTCCACTAGCAGCGAGTCATCGTATGTGAGTTCCAGCAGTGACCACTCGTACGTGGAAATGCACGACACGAGGGATCTCCGCCACAGCAGCAGCGCCAACACGAGCCAGAACAGCGCCGCGCTCTTCTCGTACCTCAACGGCTCGTTCGCGTCCGAAATGTCCAAGGAGATCGCGGCCGCGCGCGCCGCTGGAGAGGACGATGACCAGATCAACTACTGGATGCTCGAGCGCGAGCGCCTGCGGGCAAAGCGCGAGCGGCGGCATCTCTTATCCAAGAAGGCGGCTCTCTCTGGTGACGTCGCCGTTGACGACGAGCCAGCGTCGGCGTGGCGGACCGGCGCCATCATGTGCTCAGTGCCGCTGCTGCTAATTATTCTATTCGCGATCTTCGTGCTGCTCGCAGACGAGAGCGGCGCCAGCGCCGTCGCGCCTAGCGCTTGGGAGCTCATTGTGAGCACCGTCACGGGCAAGACGAGCGACAGCACGAGCGACAGCGTCCGCGCAGAACGAGACAGCGTGCGCACCGCCCTGCGCGGCAGCAGCTGACCAATTTAAAGCAACACACTCGTTCCGTCCACTCAAGTCACTTATATAATCAACCTATAATGCAGGTATTTTGGATCTTCGTCTCGCAAATTGCCTTCCAATTGTTCATCATCAACCCTCTGATGCCTGGGGCTTAGGTGGTGAAAAAGAGATTCAAGAGGCCCTTGAGGTACGCGACGATCTCGCCGGCGCCGAGCTTGGACTCGCCGTAGATGCGGTCCACGAAGGTGATCGGCACCTCGGCGATGCTGTAGCTGCGCTGGCGCGCGCGCACGAGGATCTCCATCTGGAAGACGTAGCCGAGGCCCTGGATTGAGCTCATGATGTCCTCGATCACGTCGCGCTTGTAGAGGCGGAAGCTGCCCGTGAGGTCCGACACCGACGGGTTCAGCAGTACCGTCGCGAGGTAGTTCGCCACGCGGCTCGTGAGCTTGCGGCGCAGGTCCCAGCCGTACACCTACAGAAAGACAAAGGATACACAGAGGGGACGTATGGGTTTATGCTATGGTGAGGGCTGACTATGGATACCACCATTCAACAAGATCAAGCAAAAGCAGCACACGTACGCCTCCGCCCGGGGTGTATCGCGTGCCCGTGACGATGTCGTAGTTCCCAGATGCCTGCATCCTGTATGTGCGAAGCAAATATACATGACAGCGTCAGTCGTGATACATTCGCTGTTGAGCCAAACTGCAGACTACAGGAACTGTTGGTGTACTTGATGAACTCGGGGATGAACTTGGGCTAATGAGTACATATGGAAAGCAATAAGGAAACGTATGAACAGCTTATAACGAATGCACCTGAGTATATCCATCCATAGCTACGTACGTGGTGCGAGAGGTCGGCGTCCATGAGGAAGACGTAGTCGCCCGTGGCCTTCTTGAGGCCGTCACGGTACGCAGAGCCGAGCCCGAGCTTGCCCTTGCGCGGCAAAATCACAATGCGGTCCTTGCCGTAGATCTTTTGCAGGTCCAGCGCTACCTGTAGCGTGCCGTCGGGACTGTTGTCCTCCACGATCACGATCTCATACTCGAGCGAGCTATAATGACAGTGACAGCAAACAACAGCTCAGTGAATGAAGCCTTGTGACGGCTACAGAGACACTATAAGAACGCGGAAAGCGCGTACTTTTCGCGAAAGGCCTTCTCGAGTAGCCAAATGATAAGCGGCAGGTTCTCGCGCTCGTTGTACGTCGGCAGAAGCACCGAGTACTTGAGCTTCCCGGGCGCCATGACGAAGCTCTTGCGCTTTCCACGTTTGCTCTTCCCCCTCTGAACTTCGGCATGATCCTAGTTTATCGGTTGTTTGTTGCATTAAAATAGGTTAAATAGGACTTTGGGGTGAAAATTAAGTGGACCACATGGATAACGTCACCAAAAGATCCAAATGACTTTAACGAGAGTGAATAGCATTCGTCCACGCGGCAGTCTGCTCAATGCTCCAGTGGGACGATCGACTGGTTGCGAGCCGCATGAGCCAGCGACTGATATGTGAGAAGCTCACACACGAAGATCTCGTTCTCCATGCCCCCAGCTTCAACTAGCTGCCGTAATCGATGGAGAACGCGCGCGCACAAAAACTGGAAAGTTCCGCTTGATTGAAAGATCGCGAGCGTGGAAGAGCCGCCGACGACGATGGCCGACAGCGAGCTCAAAACTCAGGATTCTGAGTTTCTATCACGACATCTCCAAGAGCAGAGAGGTGGCTAGCAGATGGACAGAAGGCTAGGAGGTGCTGGCTTGCTGCGGTCCGAGAGCCGCGAGCGAAGGTGAGGAGCTCTTTTGGTGCTACTTTAGAACACGATGTACGTGAGTTGTC
Organism: Globisporangium barbulae; assembly: GCA_023337805.1. NCBI lineage: Eukaryota > Oomycota > Peronosporomycetes > Pythiales > Pythiaceae > Globisporangium > Globisporangium barbulae. The sequence continues at coordinate 16,308 of JAADXK010000271.1, forward strand.
TGACGTTGCCTGTGATTGATCAAGGCGCACGGTGCGCTTCCGCTCGTCACTGCGCAACACGGTGCTGGATGTGATGGAGGCGCAGGGCAACTGGGTCGAGACCGACAGCGACTTTGACTGGGACTTCCACTGGGCCGACGTCGGCTGGATCCGCGAGCATCTGGACGCGTTCACGCCGCTGCAGGACCACCAGCGCATCAACCATTTCCAGAACCACTACGAGCTCACGCGCAAGGACCTGCTCGTGAAGAACCTCAAGCGCATTAAGCGCCAGCTGCAGCGGAGGTACAAGACCTGTGCAGGGCCTCGTCCTGGTGTATACTCGTCTCAACTGATGAGTGACTGACTGGCATTTGTAGCGGCGATGCCGAGTCCCGCCAAGAGGCGGACAGGTACGACTTCTGGGCGTCGACGTTCGTGCTGCCGACCGAGTACGGGCTCTTTCTCGAGGAGTTCAAGCGGCAGCCGGGCGGGCGGTGGATCATGAAGCCCATCGGCAAGGCGCAGGGCCGCGGCATCTTCCTCTTCGACAAGCTCAGCGAGATCAGTGACTGGAAGCGCGACCACACGTGGAAGAGCGAGGGCGGGCTCCAGGCCAAGACCGCAGATACGTACATTGTGCAGAAGTACGTGGAGAGCCCGTACACGATCGGCGGCAAGAAGTTCGACCTGCGCCTCTACGTGCTCGTCACGTCCTTCTCACCGCTCACGTTCTGGATCTACCGTGCGGGCTTTGGGCGGTTCTCCAACTCGCGCTACTCGCAGAGCAAGGGCGACATCGACAACCTTTGTACGTTCATAATTGTCATTGCGTTGTAGCTCTTGGGCGTTAGCATGTGTGGCTAACTTAGTTGTCTGTTAGATATGCACCTGACGAACGCGTCCGTGCAGAAGACTGCGGAGGACTACGACAGTTCGGTCGGCTGCAAGTGGCCGCTGCACAGCCTCAAGATGTTTCTGATCGGCAAGCACGGCGTGGCCGCGGTCGATAGGCTCTTCCTGGACATCCAGCAGGTCATCACGCGTTCGCTGCTGGCCGTACAGCAGGTGGTGATCCAAGACAGGCATTGCTTTGAGCTCTACGGCTACGACGTGCTCATCGACAGCGACCTCAAGCCCTGGCTGCTCGAGGTGAACGCGTCGCCGTCGCTCACGGCCGACACGGAGCAAGACTACCAGCTCAAGGTCAACGTCGTGCAGCACACGCTCGACGTCGTGGACATGGACGGCCGGCGGTCCGGCAAAGAGCTTCATGTTGGCGGATTCGACCTCATCTGGGCCAACAATGTGGCCGTGCCCCACGCGCACCCGGACGGCTACAGCTCGTACTTGGGCTGCACATTCGAGTGGCAGGACGTCCCAGTGCGAAGGTGATCACCTAGGCTAAGATAGAAACGATGGGGTATTTCAAAAAGAATAAGAGCTAGCATTTGGGGTATTCTGTTTCTAGTGGTGGCGTATTGCACCTGACTTCCGACATGCTGACTATTGTGGCGGTTAGAGGCTGGTTGGCTGGACCAAGCGGCCGCACTCTTGGGCTGTGGATCGACGGGCGAGTGGGCCGTCTGCGAGTCATCAGCAGTGGCTATTTTTCTACTTCTGGGGGACCTGAGGATACATGGGCGTTCGCTTCGGTTCTTAGTCGTCGTCCTCGTCCTCCTCGTGATGCAGCGCGCCCCAGACATTCTTGACCTCGACGGCCTTGGCGGTCGGCGCCTTCATCGTGTTGAGCTGCGCCTTTTCCGCGTCCACACCGAGCGTCGGGAACGCGCGCTCGCTGCTCAGGTTGATCTTGCGCGCCTGGCGGTTGCGCGCGTCCTGCTCCTCCCACGTGCGCGCCACGCCCTCCTGTACATTTGCGTCCACATGCAAGAAATGAATCAGTGATTTGTAACCCCATATGTATTAGCCTCAGTTCATCCGCATTAATCACCTTGGAGTCGGTCGTGTCCTTGTATTTCTTCGGCTGCTTGGCCCACTGGAAAGCCGTCTTCTCCTCCTTCTCGCCGAGCGCCAGCTCCGACAGGTTCTTAACCGGCGCGGCCGAAGGACCGCCCGCCGGGGACGACGTGGCCGGCTTGCCCTTGACACCCTTGGCGCGGGTCTTTGGCGACTGCGGACGCACAGCTGCTGCCGCCACGGAGGCTGCGGACTTGGCCACGGCCGCCGCGGTCTCGGCGCGCGACTGCTCCTTGGCGATTACATTCGCGTTCACGGTCGTGGATTTCTTCTTCTTCTTGTTGAACAGCGAGCTCAGCTTCGCATTGTCCTCCGCCATGGCAATCGTGATTCCGTCCGCTTTGCTGCTGCTGTGGTGTTGGCCGAAGGCAACTGGCTGTGTGTTGCGCCCGAAAACAAAAAGATCACTTGGCTAGGACAACAGAAAGCGAAATTTGGCCAGAACCATAGGGGTCTTGTAATAAAAGGAACAGGACCGTACTGTTATCATTTTTTTACAAGACCACTCAGAGCGTTCTGAATGTTAGTGTTCCGAAAAATTTCCCCTAGCCCTGATAGTGACGCGTTGCAGAAAAGGACCAATTAGAGTTCTTGTGGCGTCCAGATTGAGTACGCGTCATGGCTGTCACAAGAACACGAGTTCTTGACGCTTACCTCCATTATAAAATAAATTGTACAATATTATAACTATTTCTATAAATTTTGGAAGGATCAAGCGCTCAATGCCTCCTGATTGGCTCGGTACTCTGCGACACATTCTGTTTCAGAGGTACACTCTTCAACGTCTGTGTGTCGCTCTCATCCAGTTCGCAAATCGTTTCACAATCTGAACGCGTTTCTAGAAGCCAAACAAGCGACCAAGCGGCTCTCCAGCGATCGATCTTCATCCACAGTCGTACGCACTCCGTCCCTCCATCCAATCCATCCATTCCACCAACCATGGCTCCACATCCCGATCCACCGCAGTCGCATCCACGAGCCGCGGCCGCAGAAACCACCACTACCGTCACTCTCACTAGCCCCACCATGGCCGAGAAGACCTGCCTGAGCTGCGGCCAACTGCACGTGAAGCAGCGCTGCGGCGGCTGCCGACGTGTCTACTTTTGCGATCGCGAGTGCCAGAAGCACGCCTGGCGCGACCACCGTCCGCTATGTATACCAGAGCCCGAGTCTGCTGCTACACCAGCGGCGGTGGTCGGTATACAGGCGCCAACGTCATCATCACCAACAGGTACGCACCCGGTTGACAATGGAGCTCCAGCCAAAGATCCGCCTCCGGCGTCACCTTCAATCAAGGTGATCACCTCAGCGCTGCATACGAAGAAAGCGGTGAGTCCCAAGTCCGTGACGCTCGTGACTGAGCCAGTGGAGGTGCTAGAGCTGCCCGCGTCTGCTCACAACCATGAGAACGCCACCAGTAGTGGTGTTTCGAAGAAAAAGAAGAAACACAAGAAGAAGAAACGCAGCAACAGCATGCATGCGCCAGCGAGCGAGAAGTTCGTCAAGCCCGACCTGAAGAACCGCTCCGCATCGCTCTCGGTGTGCAAGCACATCATGTGGGGCGACGTGTACGCGCGCGAGTACACGCGTTTCCCAGGTGGTGGCGGCACTGTGCCTTATGATGGCACGTGGGCGCTCGGTCTCGGCGCTCCCGTCGCCGACGTGCAGCTTGGAAGCGTGCTGGACGTAGAAGAGCTGCGCGAGCAGGAGCTCAAGTCCCGGATACAGGAGCTTCCGAAGAGCAAGCGCAGCTACGTGCGCGAGGGCGAGACGCGCCAGTTCGACTATTGTCGTGGCATCGACAACCCGCTCTTCTCGCGCCTGAGTGAAAGAGAGCGCAAACAGATTTTCATCGAGACGAGCGCCAAGAGCCATTCACTTGACGACGAGGACGAACCTCATCGAAGCTCGCGCCGCAAGGGATCGATCTCGTCGTCGTCCTCGCCGCCAAAACACAACCATCACACCAACGCGGCGATCCGGCGATTGTCGCACTCATTCTCGGGCAACGGCAGCAGCGAGACTGACGAGCTGGAGACGCCCGACTTCGCGTGCGTGTCCATCGAGCAGCTGGACGAGTTCGCCAAGATCCGCGACTCGCGCGAGGTCGCATGCGGCTGCTCGTGTGGCGACCTGGTCAAGAAGGTCGCCAAGATGAACCTCAAGCGGCTGCACGGATTCCTCGCGGACCGCGGCATCGAGGTGACGGTGCACACCAAGCCGGAGCTGCTGGCACTCGCGAAGGCCGTGGCCGCCAAGGAGAAGAATTGTTCCAACTCAATCGAGTGCGAGTGCACGAAGAACGGCGTCGAGTGCCACTCGAACGTCTGCGACGGCTGCGCGGGCGACTGCTGGAACCCGCACAGCGCCTACATGTACAACAAAAAGGCCGTCGTGCAGTACCGCAAGGAGCAGATCGCCAAGTGGCGTGAGGCAAACGCCAGTCGGTCGGCGTCCTCGACCCAGCAGATGGAGTCCGCGACCCATCACCACCGCCAGCAGTCCATCAGCGTCGTGTAAATATTCGAGATCCAGGCTCACAGGCACTCGGCCATGAGCTGTCCTTCCCTGAATCCAGTCATCATCACCATCCCATTCGATCTCTATGTACCACAACCGGCCATCGCCATCCATGCACACTAACAAACCAATGTCCGAATAAACAAAATACACACGCTACTTGTCCATTCTGAAAAGCCAATCAATGTTTGGACTGCTGCTCAAAAACAAACTGTGCTCCTTGAAACCTGTCAGTATCATCGTCGTGTGGAGACTCGGCGTCTATCGTCGGCGCGAGAAGATGCCGCCGGAGGACGTGGGCTTCTTCACGCGGCGCTTGTAGACGGCGATCTGGTCGTCCACGCGGATGCCCCACTGCAGGTGCTCGGCCTGCACAGCGGCCGTGAGGAAGTGGTTGAGCTTCTCGGCGCGCTCGCCGATCGTCTTCTGCGAAAAGTTGCCCACGATCTGGCGCTTCGGCAGCTCCGGCATGTCCTTCTTCTTCACGCCCGTCTCCTTGTGCAGGCGGTCGCACAGCGATCTGTTTGATAGACACACATGTGAAATAACAGAAGTCAGTAGCCTGCCCTTTGCAACGAGTCAAATGGCAACAAGGGGCACACCTGAACGTGCTGTAGCGCTTCCAGCAGTAGACTGTGCCGTAGTTGGACGTCCGGATCTCGAGCTTGTACTGGATGAACTTCTTGCCCGTGCGGTTGAGCACGCGGCTATCCACAATGCGCGCCGACACGAGCGTGATCTCGTCAGGGACTGTTGTCATCATCACACAAAGCAGTACGTTAGCATCTCATCCATCCAATCAATCACACAGGCCATACAACAACAGTAACGTACTTGGCATCGACGGGTTCTCGACGATCGCGCGCTCCTCGACCTCTTCCACATGGAGGTGCACGTCCTTAATCTGCACAAATGCGAGGAACTGCTCGCCGTCGGGCGCCGCCACCTCCGTGTTGATCGCGTAGCAGCCCACGTGCGGGTCCAGCCCCACGACCTCGCCCGTGCCGAAGGGCGTGTCCACCTTCGTGCGCGGCGATAGGATACGATCGTCGTCCAAGTTCACGTCCGAGCTCTTGACGTTGATCGTCATGCCGCCCATGGCATTGTCCAGGCGCACCTGGTACGTCTCGGCGTCCTGATCGTAGCTCACGACGCGACCGGGGCCGTGGTTGCGCACGAGCACAGGCACGTCCTTGGACAGCGACTGCTCGTACTTGGCCTCCTTCTCCTCCTTAATGCGCTGCTGGCGTGCCTGCTCCACGCGCTGGGCTTCCAACGCAGCGGCGGCCAATGCGCGCTCGGTCTGCTCTCGCTCGCGGCGCTCCATCTCTTCCTGCTGCTCACGACGGATGCGCTCGGCCTCTTCTTGCTGTTCGCGGCGCTGGCGCTCCGCAGCTTCGATGGCCGCGGCTTCAGCCGCAAGCGCAGCGGCAGCCGCCGCTTCCTCTTCCTCTAGGCGGAGACGCTCTTCTTCCGCAGCAGCCTCTTCTTCGGCACGCAGGCGCTCTTCTTCCGCCGCGAGCGCTGCCATCTCCGCGGCAATCGCAGCCGCTTCTTCTTCTTCACGGCGTTTTTGCTCCGCAATCGCAGCAAGCTCAAGTTGACGGGCCTCTTCCTCTTCGGCTTCACGCAGACGGCGCGCTTCTTCTTCCAGACGAAGGGCCTCGGCTTCTTCGCGTGCTCGCTGTTCGGCGTCAAGCGCCGCCAGACGCGCTTCTTCCTGTCGGAGTCGCTCGGCTTCTTCGAGCTGCTTCTGTTCAGCGGCAGCCAGCACGAGCGCGGCGAGGCGCGCCTCTTCCGCTTCCTGGCGGCGCTTGGCCTCCTCCGCAAGGCGCGTGCGGAGCGCGTTCTCAGCCTCGCGCTCCTTCTCCATCTGCTCGCGACGCAGACGACGACTCTCCTCTACGCGGGCGTCGTAAGCGGCTTCGTCAGCGTCGCGCTGCGCGCGGTCCTCGTCGGAGAGGTCCTTGAGCTTCTCGGCCTCGCGGCGCTCGGCGTCGGCCTTGGCGAGTTCGACCATGTACTCGATGCCGTACTTCTTCTTGAGCTGGCGCACGGCGAAGGCACGGCCAACACTCTGGATCTTCGTCGCGTTCTTGTGCACGTACTCCATGGTCTTGGGGCGGTGTAGGTACCAGAACTTGACCGCCGCCTTGGACGACATGATCGTCTCGAGGTCGAGCGGCCGCAGCTTCGTCTCATCGGATTGGATGCTCTTGTGCGTCGCGGCGTCGCGGTGCAGCGCCTCGTGGTCCGTCAGCACCGTGGACTCGCGCCCGTCTTGCGGCTTCCAGTACGACGAGTACATGCTTCTGCTGTCGTGTGCCGGTGCTTCTCTTCTCGGCTGATACGCGTGTGGCCTGCGGAGCTGGCGACGCGCGTGGGTGGGTGCGGTGGCGAATGAGGTGTGCGGCGCTTTTCGTTCCGACTTGAGCGTCAAAAGCGACCCATCTCCCGCGATTTCCCCCTGTCTCCCACCTTCGGACGACATTCAAAGTGAAAAACCTTGCTAATTCACCTCATAGTGACAAAATAGTAAGCATCTATCAACTTATTTTGTAGCTGAATGGTGTTTGGTTATTGTGTCAAATGATTGAATTTGACTCACATAACGTTTGTGGAATGTTAAGTAAACCGAGACTTGAACAAGTCCAAGCTGACATTTGGCTTGCAAACTCACCTGCTCGCTCACAATCGAGCAACATCCGTCCGAATTGTCTGTCTGTCTCTCACTCTCTCTACCCTGCTCCGGCTCCTTGAAGTCGTATTTGATGCGCATGACTCGTCGAGTAACGCAACTCGCCGCCTCTCTCTATTGCGGAGACCTGCTATTGTACTGAAGAGCCGCTCACGTGGCCGCTCTATGAGAGAGAGCGGCGTTCCGCTCAATCGCCATTACTGCCCATCACGATCGGACGCAGTGTCCATTGGTCGCTTGCCGATCCGCCTCGTTTGATCATCAATCGAGCCATAATGGCAACACGAGGCTGCTTGGGTCGTCGACCAACAATCCGAAGAACGGGTCCAGCTGTTTGTTCTTGTAACCTCTCTGTCTCATGGCTGCATGCACGTCTGCAGTCGCAGGATCACCAAGGGGAACACAGGCAGCGACAGCCTCATGGCGGTCTTCAGGCGACTTGCGCGATCTCGACGGAGCTCCTGGCGTCCTGTCTGGCGGCGAAAAGCTCATTTGCACATTCGTGAAAGCCGGTAGACGCGAACTATCCAGAGTTGGACTCTAGAGAATAAGCGCACATAGCGATATCCCAGATCGGGGCGTCGTCAAATGCTCAGCTTTCCGGATGTCATGACGGCCAAAATTTCGTCCAGCGAGCCGTGCACTTGCGCTTGGAATTGCACGCCCAGACACTGTTGGTACTCTTCGAGGCGCGTGACCTGGCTCGCGTAGAGCTCTTCGGCTCGCGCGTGCTGTTTGGTCGCTAGCTGGTTGAAGAGGCTCTTGTTCGGGTGCTCCTTGGACACTTTCGCGGTCTTGGTGTTGAGAAAGTAAGCCTCGCCGCTGATCACATCCATCTGCGGGATCCACTCGGCCGGGAGCTTGGACTTGAGTACTTCCTTCTGCAGCTTGGCCTCGTATTTCCTCCATTCAGATGCGAAGCGCGTCTCCTCACGGAAGAGCTCGTCCTGCACGCGCGTCTTCTCGACACCAATGCGGCATTTCCACTCCACGAGCTCCATGTCGATTGGCTTCACGTGCTGTGTGAGTTGGTTGGACACGAAGGCAGAGCTGTGAGTTCTAGATACTTCCACAAGCTGAAACATGTAGGTCTAATGGGTGGCGTACCTGTCCAAAGTCCCGTAGCTCTCGCCAGTCTGTTGCTGCTGCTCTTCGGGCTCTTAGCGCAGCGAAAGCTTTCATGTGCTGAGCTTGGCAGCGCGCTCTCACTTGGCGCGCAAAGCTTTGGATCTTGATCACCGATCGCAGCATCGCGTCGTCAACGACTTTTGTGAAGCATAACTTTTCAAAACCGCACCGCCTCCGGTACACGTGCTTCCAGAAGCAACAGAGAGCGATCCGCATTCCTGTGTGCTTATGCAGCACAGCCAGTCTTTGGAGTCGGAGATTCCGATGCTCTCTGTACAGGATTGACAGGCGAAGCTACAGCACAAAGTAATCGTCAGAGTTAGAACTCGTTCAGGCATTGTGAGCCGTACAAAGTTGTATGATCATCCTGTGAGCATACCTGCAGCACGCGCGTCGCTCGGGTCTCTGCGATTCTCCGGAGAGTCTCAGCCTTCCGCCGCTGCCACTCGCTCTCCCGATATCTCCGATATTGTCGCTGGACCCTTCTGACCGAGACTAGTCGAAGATGAGCTCTCGCTTGGATTTCGTTCTGCTGATGCTCGGCTTCAGCACGCTGCTGCTGCAGATCTGCGAGGAACTTTGGGCTCGAGTCAACTGTTACAGACACTGCCGCAGAGCTGTAGTTGAGCTTGCTTGGCGCCTTGTTGACTGCCATGGCAGTGGCCTTGGCGGCGACCTGCTTGGCGTCCATGACATTCTCGTACAGCTGCAGGAGTTCTAATGGACGAGCAGTAGGCTCTTCGGTAAGTGGTCGTACACTACTGGCGCTGCTTGGACGTGGCTCAGCTTCAACAACAGGCGCTGGCTCGCATTCGTTCCGGCCATTTATCCAGCAAACTGAGTCTCTGGACACCAGCAGCGACTGGAAACGAGCACGAGCGTCCAAAATGGCGTCGTTCATGACTGTAAACGGTTGCTGCGTCTCGATCTGACTGAGTACGTGGTCCATTTGCTGAGCGTAGAGTAGATCTTGCGACCGCCTTGTGACCACGGAGCCGCTTCTCGTGGGCTCGTTGCCCTGGGGTGGCTTGGCGAGATCTGTGGAGAGGAACATGTGGATCGATCGTCTACCAACCAGCCATACAGTCTGTCAGTTAGTTAGGCTCGCGTTGATGAATTACTAGACGACAGCAGCTTGTGTGGCTAACAAACGCACTTGAACTGTTCGCGAAGGATGCGATTCGTTGCGTCAGTCGCGTTGTTCGGCACCAGCTCAGCGTCAGCCTTCAGTCTGCCCAGGATCTCGTCCTCTCGACCTAATAGACAGGTTCAGAGCGAGTGTTATGCCGGTTAGACTCGAGCCAAAGTCCGAGTTAGTATCAGTAACATTGACAACCGTACCGATGCGCCACTCTTCGCGGAAGCCTGTTGCTCTCCGGAAGACGTCACGTTCTTTCTCTTGTGTCTGGTCGTCTTTGCACTCGTCGGTTATACCATAGAGCTTCGCCATGTCTTCTGACCGACTTAGCTGGTACCGCAGCAACTCGTCGTACGCCAGCTTCTCCTGGATGTACGCACCGCTCTCTTGCAAAAGCTTACTCTTGAGCGGCAGGTCGGGCGGAGTAGGCGCGTTAGACATGCGTCGAGGCGTCTCTTCTCGCTCACCGAGCTCTTCGTCGCTGTTATACTGGTCTCTATTCAGCCTGAGCCTTGTGGACTGATTCGCCATGGGCTTGACGGCTCGGTTCTTTTGCAGAATGGACCTGCTGGGAGTGGCGGCAGGTCGCTTTTGCGGCGGTGGCGCTAGTGCGGCCACGGTCGCCAAGAACATGGCGTTCGCTTGCGGTAATGGACCGCGATCAGTCGCTGCTTGGTGTGCCTCTTGTCGCTTCCGTCGCGGCCTCCCAGGCGCGTACGCAGCGCTGAGCGCCACGTCATCGCCACTGCTCTTGCGCTGCAGCATAGTTCTGAGCCAATTATGCTGTCAACGCCGCTTCAAGATCACTTTTTGTGCCAAATTTGAGTGGAGTATAACCGTAGATAATAAATACTCCATTTGTTCCAAGTTTGACTGAATGGCGTATTACAGCAGATACTCCATTTGTGCCAATTTCGGCTGACTGGTGCGCTGCCAAGTCAATCAGAAAGACGAGATCCAGACTGCAAAAGACATGCTCCGCACGCTCCGCTTCGCTGCACGCGGCGTCGTCCACGCAAGCCGCAGCGCTCTGGCGACACGCCCACTGGCTTGCCTGTCAAGCGCGGTCTCATCTCCATTTGCACCATCGTCTGTCGTCGCTCGATCGTTCACTGGCAAGAGCTTCCAGGAGCTCGGTATCAATGTGAAGATCGAGCAGGCGCTGCAGGAAATGGGCATCAAGCACCCCACGGGCATCCAGCAGAAGAGCATCCAAGCGGTGCTCGCGGACAAGGACGTGCTTTGCACGGCGCAGACCGGCACGGGCAAGACACTCGCGTACCTCGTGCCGGTGGTGGAGCAGATCCTGCGCGCCGAGGCCGCGCAGACCGAGGAGGACAAGAAGAAGATCCTCGTGTCGCGCCCGCTCGCCATCGTGCTCACGCCCAGCCGCGAGCTCGCCACGCAAGTCAGCGACGTGGCCAAGAAACTCGCGCACGCGGCCAAGTTCGCGTCTGCCACGGTCACGAGCGGTGAACGCAAGAGCATCCAGCAGAAGAACCTGTCGCGGCGTCTGGACCTCGTGATCGGCACGCCTGGCCGCATCGCCAAGTGCGTCAAGGCCGGCGATTTCTTCGTGTCGCGCATCAATACGGTCGTCGTGGACGAGGCGGACACGATCTTCGACGCGAAGATGGGCTTCCGCAAGGAGCTCGATGAGATCCTGGGGCCGATCCAGGCGAGCGCCAAGAAGCGCAACCAGCCACTGCAGATCGTGCTCGTGGCCGCGACCGTCAAGTCCCCGCTGGACCAGGTGCTGATGAAGCGCTTCGGCAACCTGCGCCTCGTGAGTGACAACAACGTGCACCAGACGCCGTCGCTCATCCACGAGGAGTTTGTGCGCGTGACGCCCGAGACCAAGCACTCGGCGCTCCGTGACGCGCTCAACCTGCGCGAGTTCAAGAAGGAGAAGACGATCGTGTTCTGCCAGAACTCGGCCAGCTGCCGCTCGACGGACCACATGCTGCGCGAGAATGGCTTCCAGTCGTTGTGTCTGCACGGTGGGATGCCCCCGGCACTGCGCCTCGGGTCGATGGACAAGTTCACGAACGACGACAAGGTCAAGGTGCTCGTGTGCACGGACCTGGCGGCGCGCGGCCTCGACTTTGCGGATGCGCGCCACGTGATCATGTTCGACTTCCCGCGCTCGGCGGTCGACTACGTCCATCGCGCGGGCCGCACAGGGCGCGCCGGCGTCAAGGGCTTCGTGACGAGTCTCGTTACAAAGTACGACCTGCCGCTGGCCAACAGCATCAACGAGGCCAACCGCCACAGGAGAACGATTAAGGAATTCCGCTCGTCCAAGACCGAGCGCGGCGCGATTCCTGTCGACAAGTCGACTCTCGATGGAGAGAGTGACGAAGACGAGGACGCTGTGCCAAGACGCCACGCGAAGAAACAGGTGCGCGGCAAAGCGGCGTACGGCACGAAGAAGCTCAAGCTCCACAAGATCCGGTCGTTCAGGAGATAGTAGATAAAGCAGCGGTTTGAGAGTCAAGGAGATAAAGTTCATTTGCATTGTCTTCCTCTTCTCGTCTATTGAAAACCATCTATTAATGAAAGGTGAACAGTAGCTCTTGGAAAATGGTCGAAAACCAATTTCCATCATCTTGACCAATTTCGAGACTATTCCGATTTTTGATTTGAATGACTGCCGATAGTCTCACCTACTTTCTCGCGCTGCCGCGGTTCACGCGGCGGTGGATCGACTCGAGCTCGCGCTTGGCCTCGCCTGGCGGGAAGTTGGAGAGATCATAGTAGTGCGGCGCGAGGTTCACGAGCCACTCGCCGCGGATGCGCGTGTTGAGGCGGATGTAGTTGCGACTTGTGAGCACGAACTCGTTGTAGAGCACCCACTCGGGCTTGTCGTCCAGCACGCACGACGGGTGCAGGTGCACGACCTGGTTGTCCTTGACCGTGACGTAGTGGCCGCCGCTAGCCTTGAAGCCCACCTGCATGAAGAAGCCCGAGACGAGTGCCTGGACGATGTTGCTGTAGTAGTCCGGTGAGCTGATGTCCAGCGTCGATTGCGTCGGCATCTCGAGGCGCTTCATCGTGCGGATGAGCTGGTCGCGCACGTTCGACGCCGACGCGAGCGACCGGTGGTTCAGAAAGTTTTCGTAGCACCAGTTCGCGTTCGCGTTGTTGAGCTTGTAGGCGTGGAAGACGTTCAGAAGCGTCAGGTGGTCGCCGTCCACGTGCGAGAAGTTCGCCTTGGCCTCGTCAGCGGCCTTGCCATCGTTCTTGGGACGCACGAACGGCTCGGGGCTCGACAGCATCGCCACAAGCGTCGCCATTTCCTGGGGAACCTTGTACTCGGCCGACGAGATCAGGATCTTGGCCAGCTGCGGGTGCACTGGCAGCATCGCCATGATCTTGCCCATCTCCGTCAGGTCGCCTTCGTCGTCCAGCGCGCCCAGGTAGTTGAGCATCTCGAGCGCGCGCATGAGCGTCTCGGGTGCCGGCGGGTCCATGAAGTCAAAGTGCACGAGGTCGTCGATGCCCAGCTGCTTGAGCTTGAGCACGACGCTGCTCATCTCGGAACACAGAATCTCTGGGTACGTCTGCTCCTCCAGGTCACGCAAAAACGACTGCTCCGTGTACAGGCGGAAGCACTTGCCCGGGCGCGTGCGGCCGGCACGACCGGACCGCTGCTTGGCCGAGGCGCGTGAGATCGGTGACACGAGCAGCGACTCGACGCGGATGCGCGGGTTGTACACCTTCTGCTTGGAAAAGCCCGGGTCGATCACGTACACGATACCGTCAATCGTCAGCGACGTTTCGGCAATGTTGGTCGACACCACGATCTTGCGGCCCGGCGGGCCTCCTGGGAAGCGCGGCTTCGGTGCGTCCTTGAAGATGAGCTGCTGCTGGTTCGGTGGCAGCGTTGAGTACAGCGGGTAGACCGCGAGCGGACCGTACTTGGCCGGGTCCAGCGCGTCGGCCTCGCCCTGGATCTGCGCACACGCCTTCTCAATCTCCATCTGGCCCGTGAGGAAGAGCAGGATGTCGCCCTCCTCTTCGCACACGTGGATCTGCACCGCAGTGCGCACGGCGGCCTCCAGGTAGTCGCGCTCCGGGGACGGTGTGAAGAAGATTTCGACTGGGAACGTGCGACCAGGGATGGCAATCAGCGGCGCGCCTTCAAAGTACGCCTGGAACTTCTTCGCGTCGAGCGTCGCGCTCATGACCACGACCTTGAGGTCCGGGCGCTTGGGCATCACCTCCTTGAGAAGACCGAAGAGGATGTCGGTACTCAGTGTGCGCTCGTGCGCCTCATCGAGCAGGATGACCGAGTACTCGGACAGCAGCGGATCGCTCATGGCGTGCTGCAGCAGCATACCGTCCGTGAGGAACCGCAGCTTGGTCTTCGCGGACGTCACGTCCTCGAATCGGATCGTGTACCCGACCTCCTGACCGAGCTCCACGTCCATTTCCTCCGCCACACGCTTGGCGATGCTCATCGCAGCCACACGACGCGGCTGCGTGCACGCGACCATCTTGGCCGTAGGGGATGCGCCCGGGATCTCCATGTTGGTCAGGAACTGCGGGATCTGCGTCGTCTTGCCACTGCCCGTCTCGCCCTCGATCACGATCACCTGGTGCGTCTTGATCGCATCCTGGATCTCGCTCAGGAAGCCGTATACCGGCAGCTTCTGGCGCTGCGCGAGCAGCTTCTGGTAGTGCGCCGAGTACGTCCGGCCCGTGAGCGGGTTCACGCTGCTGCTGCCGTTGGTGGCGCTGGTGACGCCCGCAGGTGGTTCATCGGAGAACTTGCTCTTGCGCTTGGGCTGCGCGGCGTCGCCCACGTCTAATCTGCGCTTCCTGTCCGCCATGTTGCCGGTCTGTCTGTGTCGAAATGATGGCGAGAGATGGAGATGAAGTCGGTTGGTTGCTTTTCGCCTTTGCCGATTGACTGGATGCCTCTTGCTTTGGAAAAAAAAACCTCGGTACGGGTTATAAACCTTTCAAGAATAATACTCGGTGCTTATCGGTAAAATACTTGCTGCAATAAAAACGAACGTTAACAGGAACATCAGAGCAGAATTCGAATGTGATCTTGCTCTTTGTATGCTTCAAGTGAAAACGCAACGCGGTTTTCATGTCATTTTATTTTTTTGAAGCCGTGACAGAAAACCCGCGTAAGCGATTCGAAAGCTATTTTATAGTTGCATAGTAGAATTCTACTTTGATTCACGGGTTTCGTGTCACAAAATCATATAGGCCGGTTTTTACTGGCAGCTTTATAAAGTGCGCGCCAAAAGTTTAGAAAATTCTTGTTCTGCAACTTTTCTCTAAAACTATTGCGTCAAACAGCACACAAAGCGGCTCAAATGAAAGAGCAAAGAACGAGAAGGAAAACAAGCCCACAGCAACGCAACAC